>CAUYON010199542.1:0-11179 GCA_963573935.1 Arctocebus calabarensis
CCCGGCCATTTTTGGTTGCAGCCATCATTGTTGTTTGGCAGGTCCGGGCTGGATTCGAACCCGCCAGCTCAGGTGTACGTGGCTGGTGACTTAGCCCGTTGAGCCACAGGCGCTGAGCCCCTTTGTTTCCCTTTCTATACAGATATCCAACTACAAAATTGTTTACTGGAAAAAACTGTCCTTTTCCTATCAACTTACTATAATACCACTTTCAAAAATTAGTTGACTACATATAGGTCTATTTTAGGAATCTCTATACTGATTCATTGATGTAGACTTATTCAAGAAATATTTATATCATCTTGATTAGTGTAGTATTGCAGAAAGTTTTAAAGTTAGGTATAAAATATCAAAATGTTTCTCTTTTAAAAAATTCTTAAAGATTGGTATCTTAAATTCTTAAATCCAATTCTTAAAACTGACATTTTAACAATATCAAAGTTTCCAACCTATAAACATGGTATACTTCCTCACTTACTTAGGTTTTTTTCTTTTTCTTTTTCTTTTTTTTTTTTTTTTTACAGTTTTTTGGCTGTGGCTGGGTTTGAACCTACCACCTCCGGTGTATGGGACCAGTACCCTACTCCTTGAGCCACAGGCGCCACCCTACTTAGGTTTTTATTAACTTCTTCCATCAATATTTTGTGGTTTTCATGGGCAAGATCTTGCTGATGAGTATATTTTTAACTTTTATATTCTAGTCTTTTCAGACTCTTTTGAAAAATTTTTTCAATTAAAAATTTTTATGGATAAATGATAGTTGTACGTATTTATGGAGTGTATGTGATATTTTAATACAAACATACAATGTGCAATGATCAAATCAGAGTTATTGGGATATCCAACACCTTAAAATTGATCATTTCATTCTCTTGGGAAACATTCCAGTTTTACTCTGAGTTACTTTGACATAGACAATAAATTGTTAATTATGATCTATTTGTTTTTGTGTGCCTGCATATTTCACTTAATCAAATAACTTCCTGCAGTTCCATTCATGTGGCCACAAATGATAGAATTTCATTCTTTTTAATGCTCAATGGCATTCTATTATACATATACACAAAACATTTTCTCATTTATCTGTTGCTGAACACTTAGGTTGCTTCCAAATCTTGGCTATTATGAATAGTGCTGCAATAAACATGGAAGTACAGATCTCTCTTTGATATACTGATTTCCTTTCTTTTGGATACATTCCCAGAAGTAGGACTGTCAGATCATTCTTCACAGAAATAGCAAAACAATAGTAAAATTTATATGGAACCACAGAAGACCCAGAATAGCCAAAGCAATCCTGAGAAAAATGAATAATACTGAAGGCATCATATTACCTGATTTCAAATTATACTCTCAAGTTATAACAACAAAGCAGTATGGTACTAATGTAAACACACATCGAACAATGGGACAAAATAGAGAAGCTAGAAATAAGTCCATACATTTGCAGTCAACTCTTTTTGAGAAAAAGAGAAAGAACAGTCTCTTCAATAGGTGGTGCTGGGAAAACTGGACATCCATATGCAAAAGAATGAAACGAGACCCTTATTTCTTCCTATAGAGGGTGTCCATAAAGTTTGTGTGCAATTTTCTATGTTACTCTATTTTAAATTGTGCACAAACTCAATGTCCACCCCATATATAAAAATCAAGTGGACTAAAGAGGGTAGTGCCTGTGGCTCAGTGAGTAGATTCTTCTCAATTTTCTTTAAATCTCTCATTCTCCCACAATTCTGTAGTCCCTTTCTGTTTTCTTCCCCAGTCATGATCTAACTTTTTAAGCCTAGGTCCCAATCTAATGCTATTTTTATTTTATTCTGCACTCACATAAAAGAAAAAGCAAGAAAGGAAACCCACAGAAAGAGTACAAGTTATAATGAACCATGAAGTTGCTAAGCCTAATACTCAGAAACTTTTAAAAATTAAAAATTCAACCTTGGGGTGGCACCTGTGGCTCAGTGAGTAGGGTACTGGCCCTGTATACTGAGGGTGGTAGATTTGAATCCGGCCCTGGCCAAATTGCAACAAAAAAATAACCGGGTGTTGTGGCAGGCACCTGTATAGTCCCAGCTATTCTGGAGGCTGAGGCAAGAGAATTGCCTAAGCCCAAGAGCTGGAAGTTTCTGTGATCTGTGAAGCCATGCTACTCTACTGAGGGCGACAAAGTGAGACTCCGTCTCTTAAAAAAAAAAAATGGACTAAAGCCTTAAATGGAAGACCTATAACTATGGAATTACTAAGGAGAAAACACTGGGGAAACACTCCAGGACATTGGTCTGAGCCACCATGCTCAAATACTAACTAAGAATTGTTGAATCTATGATTATAATTATAGATCATTTATTTCTCCCTTAAGTTCTGTCAGGTTTTGCCTCATGTATTTTGGAGATCTGTTACTGAGTGTGTGTACATTTAGGATTATTATGTCTTTTTGATGAATTTACCCCTTTTTATTATAAAATACCCCAATTTATCCCTCATAATATTTCTTGATCTAATGTTTACTTTGTCTCATAAGTCTACTCTAGCTTTCTTATGATTAATTTTTGAATGGAGCATACTTTTATATCTTTTTACTTTTAAACTTATTTTTAAAATGCTTTTTCAATAAAGTTTTAAGAAATGTCACAATGACATGAACTTGAAGTATGTCTAGGCATTTTCATTGATGCTCATGATGTGCTACTGGTGATGTTATAAACGTCAGAAAAACAGAGGCTCTGAATGACCAAATTATGGAAGCACAGGCCTGCTTCTTTCCACAGGAGCACACCAAATGGTGACAGTGCTGACTGTCTCACACTCACACTGGAGGAGAGTGACATCATGCAATGTGGCTGTATTCATTTGCTGATACTTGGCTGCATTTGATGTGCTGTTTGTAAGAATGTCAATACACTTCTTAATCATGCTGATACTGGGATTAAACCTAGCTTTTGAGTGGCTAGTCATCTCTTGAATAAGGGCATTGTGCTGAAGTTCTTTTTGTGCTTTCAGGATATGAACATGATAGCAGTGTGGAGATACATTCTGGACCTCATCAACAACACTTCTAGTCTGTTCCATTTCCTGTGTTATGCCTTTCTGCATTGATGTAGTGATAAAGTTTGTTATTTTACTGCTAAAGTTCATGTTTAATGAAAATGAAGACTCTGCATCAATGTCTTCCTTTTCTGAATCATGGTTAATCGTTTTCAGATTAAGCAATGATGTGATTGTTTTTGTCAGTTCCTTTTCATTCATCTGAGTACTGTCTTGAAGCTCTTTATAGCTGACAATTTCACTGTTGTTAAAGGCAAGAAGGATTGCCATTTGGTGTGTTGTGACCATGGCTACATATGGTTTGTCCAAATAGTTCATTTTAACTTCACCTGTACAAAGATAATATAAAATATTATCCTTCCACTAAAATACTGGCTGTAAAATCATTCAAACATCTGCATACTTTCTCTAATTCCTGGGGAATCGCAATGAAGATGAAGGAACCTGAGTAAGAGGCCATCCACCAACCTGTAGAACATATATGTGAAAACTAATTCCCAAACCTATTGTCTTGGTTTTTGATAAAATTGTTGAACTTATTGTTGAGGTCAGCACTGACACTCATATCTGTATACATGCGATGTAGCTTGCTGGTAACTGATAACCACAGGTTTGCTTTAGTTTATTGATCATGGCTTCTTTGGAATCCGTAGACGGATGAATTAGACATTTTGCAAGCATTCTTGCATAGAACTTTTGAAAAACATCTTTATTAATATATTTGAAAATAGTAAAGAAGCTTATGAGTTTTTCTTCTACTTCATTCTCTGTCATCTCTTTTGCTGATTTCTTTAGTAAGTTGTTACAGTACTTAGCAAGCAGTTCAGATGCTTTGCAAACAGACTTGGGTTCTTTGTAATGACTGATGTAAGGGCCTTACCCAATGCAGTCATAAAGTGCTGATCATGACTCAAAACAGTGTTAATCAGTTGAAGAAATTTACCACATACTTCCAAAACTGATTTCACAAATAGAGTTGGCTTATTTTCCTGAGTAAGGTTACTGGTTGCTGTAAGGCCCTCATCATGGATATGGTTTTGTACCTCCTGAATCATTTGAGGTAAAGCATTGGACACAGCATGGGGTAAGACATACATATTTGCTGTCATTTTTTTTTTCTCTTGTCGAATGATGTTATGTCATTCTGCACGTAAATAAGTATTCTTCTACCGTTTGTTGCTGACAGTCACGTATCACTTTAGTATATGAACTTGGATGTAAGTATTTTTGACATTGAATTACTTCAACTTTTAATCTACCTAGAACTTTTTCCATGTGCTATAAGCAGTTTGATTCTTGTAATAAATTTGAAGCTCCTTTGTTTATAATATTCTCCTGTTTCAGTCAGAAAGGGGGACTCAAATGTTTCCTGATAAAACTTTAAGGGGAATTTTTTCTTATACTGTTTAACATGAACCAAAGAGTTAATAACCCCATAGATTACTTTCTGGTTTGGGTTTTCTCCACCATGATCATTTTTAATTTCTCAGAGGAGCATTCATATAGGAATGGTCTAGAGTGGTTCAACCATCAATTTCCTCCACATATCCAATGATAGCTCTCCTATTTCCATAAGTGGTTCATTCTACTTCTACACCACCACGCCATACTGAAGGTCAACATCTGTCAAATTTATTCTTTTTAATAAACTACATGTTGAGAAACCTATATAAACAGTCTATACAGTCTGTACCCTTGCTATGTTCTTTCCAATACCTATGATACATAAGTACTTGTTCTTCAGACACCAGAAGAGTCTTGTTTGTCTTGTGCAAACGCCGAATGTGATTTTCTAATAAAAACTCTTAGTTTCTACATAAAGACTTTCTCTAAGGGTTTCAGGATAGGCCACACATAAATCGTAGATACCTGAGAAGCAATCATTCCAGGTTGTTCTTTCGATGTATTCCAGTATCACAACAGCTTTGATAGTAAATAGTTTCATGTTTCATCAAAATCTAGTACTCTTGGTTTTAAGGACATTGTGCAAGGTTAGTGTTGAATCTGCCTCCATGAGGAAATAAAGTGAAGCCTGGGGGAACAGGGCCAGGGGGGACGTCAGGAAAGAGGAGAAGAATGGACTGATTACGGGATCCACAAAACAATCGTGCTCATGTTTAAATTTCTTGTATCATTTGTATTTAAAGTGGGGGCTCACACCTGTAATCCTCGCATAGGTGATGGGAGGATCCCTTGAATTCAGGAGTTCTATACCAGTCTGAGTTAAGAGCAAGACACCCATCTCTGCTGAAAATAGAAAAAAATTAGCTGAGCACTGTGGGCCAACTTGTAGTCCCAATTACTCAGGAGGCTGAGCTAGGAGGATCAACAGCTTGAACCCAGGAGTTTGAGGTTTCCCAGAGATAGGCTGATGCCACAGCACTCCAGCCTAGGCAATAAAGTAGGTTTCTTGCAGACAGTTGTTAACTGGGCCTTGCTTTTTCATCTAGTCTCACGCTCTCTGCTTTTCAAATGGAGGCTTAAAAATATTCGTATTTTATACACATTTACTTATATGTTTGAATTTATTTATTTTTTTTGAGACAAGAGTCTCAAGCTGTTGCGCTGGGTGGAGTGCCATGGTTTCATAGATCACAGCAACCTCCAACTCTTGGGCTCCAGCCAGCCTCTTGCCTCAGTTTTTCTATTTGTGGTAGAGATGAAGTCTTGCTTTTGCTCAGGCTGGTCTTGAACCTGTGAGCTCAAGCAATCCACCTGCCTCAGCCTCTGAGAGTGCTTAGGATTACAGGCATGAGCCACTGCACCTGGCCCTGAATTTATTTTTTGAATTAAATTTTTGTATATATTTAAGATCTACAACATGAAGTTTTAATATAACTTTAATAGTGAAATGATTACTATAGTTAAAGCATTTAACATCTATCGTCTTACATTTTTTTTTTGTTTTGGGGCAAGAGCGCCAAAAGTCGACTTTCTTAGCAACTTTGCAGTATGTGATATATTAACTTCAGTCCCCATAATGTTCATTAGATATTTTACAACTGTTCATCCAGTATAACTACAACTTTCCCCCCTTTATCTATAACTTCCTTTTGTTCCTTCCTACCTCCATTGGTAACCACTGTTCTACTGTTTGTTTTTAGGCATTTGAATTTTTTAGATTCCATTTAAGAGTGAGATCATGTAGTATTTTTGTTTCTGTGTATGGTTGGGTTTAAATCTATCCCTTTTGTTTTCTGCTTGTCACATTTGTCTTCTTCCTCTTTTGCTGTCTTTTATATTAACTGAGCATTTTTTAGTATTCTAGTAAATTATTTTCTAGTAATCCAACTCCTGTTGGATTAACTATATTTCTTTGGATTTGATTTGATTTTTTTTTTTGTATTTGTCATAGGTTTAGCATATTCACCTTTAGGTTTTCTCAGTCCTCAAAAATATTAAAATGATATTCTATCACTTAATTACTATGCAAGAATATACTTTCATTCATCCCTCCCATTTGTTATTCTATTGTTGTCATAAATTTTACTTTTTCTTATAAACTCCACAACATGTAATTTTTGCTTTAAATGCTCAGTTGTCTTCTAAAGAAGTTTTTTTTTTTTTTAATTTTTCTTTGTTTATTTAGGGAGATAGGGTCTTGTTTTGTTGCTTAGACTGGAGGGCAGTGTTGCTATCATCATTCAGTGTAACCCTTAAACTCTGGAGTTCAGTGATCCTCCTGCCTCAGCCTCCCCAGTAGCTCAGACTACAGGGGCATGCCACCATGCCCAGCTAATTTTTGTTATTTTTTGTTTGGATGGGGCTTCACTGTGTTGCCCAGACTGGTCTTGAACTCTCCTGCGTCTCAGTGATCCTCCTACCTCAGCCTCCCAAAGTACTAGGATTACATGTGAGCCACCACCCCAACCTCTCAAAGAAGTTTAAAAATGAGGTTTTGTGGCTTATAGTTAACTTACATTTTAATTATCAAATTTATAATGTCTGGTCTGTTCTTTCTTTTTTATAGATCTATGTTTTATCTGCTATAATTTTGTTTTTTCTGGAGATGTTCTCTTAATATTTCTTGTAGTATGTGTATGCTGGTGAAAGATTTTCTCAGTTTTTGTCTGCAAAAACAAAGTCTTATTGAGAGTGTTAAAAGCTGAAATATCAGCTCTTGGATCCATCAGAATGAGTTGTGGTGTCTCACAATTCCAATCCTAGGGTTATTTTTGCTGTTGTCATCATCATTATTATTATTTGAGACAGAGTCTTACTCTGTTGCCCAGGCTAGAGTTTAGTGGTATCAAGAGTGTTCACTGCAACCTCGAACTCTTGGGCTCAAGTGATTCTCCTGCTTCAGCTCCCCAAAGTGATAGAATTATAGATGTGAACTCAGCCCTAAAGGTGTTATTATTGAAAGCCCAGAGGAAGATTTCCCTTTCCTGGCCTGCCAGCATCAGTAAGACTGAGAATATTGGGGTTTGGGGAGCTACGTCTAGAATGCTGATGTCCAAGTTCTCGACACCCAATATGCCATATATGTGAACATATATGGATAAATTATTTATCATAATGATGAGAGTGAAAAATATTTTCTTAACAATTGGAGCAGAAATTGGTACTCTTGGGGCATAGGTTAACAGGGCTGCATATTTATATGTAAATATATATCTATAAAATATATATGTGCGTAAGATAATATATAAGTAATACGTATATTTATACATTTATAAAACCATACTCATCTCTTAGGGTGTACCACTGTTCTTTTGTTTCATTGACATTTCACTTTCAGGTCTCATCTTAAATTTCATCTTCTCTGAGAAACCTTCCCTGACTTCCTCAGTGATTCTGTCACCAATGATTCTATTGCAGCTCCCTGCTTTTTTCTCTCTCTTTCTCCTCCTTGGCACTTATCACCTTGTGAAGTTACCAGGCACTTGATCAATAGGCACTAAGTATTTGCAGACCATATTAAAATGCTATTGAATGGGCTTGATAGCTGGACTTTTGGCAATGTGGTGCAATCAAGTGGAAAATAATATGATAGGAGTCTGGGGGAAAATATTTTGCCTTCATGTTCAGAGGATGTTTTTGTGGAATACAGAAGTCTAGGTGTATGATTGTAATTCTTTTTTTTTTAGTTTCACAATGTTTTATTTCTAATTTTTTTGTTTTTGTTTTGAAATTGGTGGTATTTCCTTTTTTCTTTTCCTTTTCCTTTTCCATTTCCCTTTTTCCCTTCCTTTCCCTCCCTTCCCTTCCCTTCCCGTTCCTCTTCCCTTTCTTTCTTTCTGCCATAGGCTCCTGAGTAGCTGAGACTATAGATGCCTGCCACAACCCTGGGATATTTTTTTCTATTTTTAGTAGAAGAATCTCACTCTTCCTTAGGCTGGTCTCAAACTCCCTAGCTCTAACAATCCTCTTGCCTCAGCCTTCCAGAATGCTAGGATTATAGGCATGAGTTGCTGTCCCCAGCTGGTGGTATTTCTTATTTTTATCATAACATACTTTACCCCATCTAACTTAATGATTTTCCCTTTGTCATTGGGATTTAGCAATTGCCTTATAATGTGCTTTGTTATTTTCTTTGTGTTTGTCCAGTGTGAGGTTCGTTGAACTTATTATACATATGGGTTTATGATTTTCATCAAATTTGGAAAAGATTGGCTATTTAGGTAGTATTAATAGCATATCAATATATGTTAATATGTAAATATAAAATGTTTTATATATTATGTGTATATAAGTATATATAAAATATTTATATAACTATATGATATATATTCATATATTTTTATAGAAATGTATATAATTATGTATACATTTGCATATTATCTATTAACATATTTATATATTTACATGTATTTTATTTCCTCCTCTTTTCTTTCTGGAGCTCATTACATGTAAATTAGATTTCTTGATATGGTCCTACAGGTCACTGAGGTGCTGTTTCTTGTTTCTTTTTTTCCAGTCTTCTCCCTTGTCTGTCCATTGTCTTTTTCAATGATTTCTATTATTAAGTATTCAAGTTTGCTTTTATTTTCTTCTGCAATCTTTAATCTTCTGTTCCATTCTATTAAAACATTCATTTCAAATACTATAATTTTTATCTCTCTAAGTTCATTTTGGTTCTTTTGTATACATTTCATTTCTCTTCTCATTGTGTCTGTTTCCTTCTAAATCTTTGGTCATCTTTGTATGCTTCTCTTTCCATTATATGATATCTGGCAGAATTTTAATTATCTTGATAAATACTGTGTTTATTCATTGTGAGTGTTATGACAATAGCAATAAAGTCCTGTTCACAAAGATACCATTGACATTTGGTAGAATGTCTAGCACAGAGTAAATTCAGTAACTATCCACTGAAAGAATTAATTAATGAAATATTGACTTTAATGAAGTCTTATTTTATATTCCTAAAATTCTAACCCTACTCATATGGGAACTAATTATGGCATAAAGTTGCCAAAAGATCTGAGAAATAGGGCCAAATATGGATAAATTATTTATCACAATGATAGTGAAAAATATTTTCTTAACCATTGAGGCAGAAATTGGTACTCTTGGGGCACAGGTTAACAGGGTTACACTGGAGAGACAAATTTTGTTTCAGGAAGGACCTGGGATCTAGAGAAGTGGGAGACCATCGGGAAAGGGGGCAGAGAGAGAAGACGACAACACTGCTATGGCTTGGAGCTTGAAACGCAAATGAGCCATGGGACTTATTAAAAACAAAGATGCCTAATACAGATGTTTAAAGTTTGGTTTGCTTTAATACAAATCCCATCTATTTTTCACACAGAAAAGACTTGTATAAGTGAAATGTGTGTGGGTGAGGGAGGAGTATGAATGAAAATATTAATCATTTGAAGGAACTGAGTCCCATGTCTAGAAGTTGCAGTGAGGAACACAGATAGCATAGGTGGACCAGCAAAACCATCCATATGTTGTGCTAGTTCAGTAGAACTGGGAGACAGTGGTAATAAGAATGTAATAAATGTTTTCTGAACTTCTAGGAGTTTGTAGAAATACTGGGGAGGTCATAAGACTTTCCATTGATATAAAAATGGGATTCCATACCCATTTTACCTAGATTTTTTTTTTTTGAGACAGAGTTTCACTTTATCATCCTCAGTAGAGTGCCATGGTGTCACACAGCTCACAGCAACCTCCAATTCCTGGGCTTAGATGATTCTCCTGCCTCAGCCTCCCGAGTAGCTGGGACTACAGGCACCTGACACAATGCCTGGCTATTTTTCTGTTTTGCAGTTCAACCTGAGGCCGGGTTTGAACCCGCCACCTTTGGTATATGGGGCCGGCACCCTACTTGATGAGCCACAGGCGCCGCCCAAAAACAGATTATATACCAGGTTAAATTCTTTAAAAATATGTTGTTTCCTCCTATTTAAGCACCTATAAGGAAAATGCTGTGAAAGCCCAGTGTAAGTGATGAAAAGATAGTGCTTAGGCTGAGAGACTATTGCTTATTCAAGTCACACAACTTGATGAGAGGGCACTAGTGGGAAATTTTTTGTCAGGGAGATCAAAAGCAGGTGGGTGAAGGCAATAGAGAAAAAAGGGTTAAATGCAAAACTCCAATTACTTTCTGAGGAACAAGGTCCACTGAGGGGAATAATTTGACAAGTCAATTTTTTTGCTTTTAAGTACATTTACAGAGGAGTCCCAAAGGACTTGCCCTAAGTGCAACCACAATAGCAAGGCTGATGTGCAGTGGCTGAGAGCATAGAGTCAGAAAGCCCAAGATTTCAATCTTGGCTCTGTCACTTATGGGTCAGTAACTTTGTTCCACTAGTTTAACTTCTGAGCTTCAGCTGAGTTTTCTCATCTGCAAAATAGAGGACATGAACACCAATGTTCTTACAAAGAGTAAGATAATTAGTATAAAGAGTTTAACACAGTGCTTAGTACATAGCAACCACTCCTCAGCAACTTTTGGTTACATCCTCCCTACCACATTGCTACCCAACTGAGCGATAACATAGATTGGGAAGAAAACAAAACTTACTGATAACTACTCTGAATGAGTTATTCTTTCAGATACTGTATTCCCTATCTTGTGTAGTACTTACAGCAGTCCTGTGCTACATGTGGGTCCTGTAAGCCACCATTTCTAGTGAAGAAAACTTGAGATTAAAAGAGGCAAAGGAACTTACCTAAAATGACT
>CAUYON010199543.1:0-11526 GCA_963573935.1 Arctocebus calabarensis
TGAGAGGAAAATGGATAAGAAATGCATGATCGGCTTGGCGCCTGTGGCTCAGTGGGCTAAGGCGCCAGCCACATACACCTGAGCTGGCAGGTTCGAATCCAGCCTGGGCCCGCCAAACAACAATGACAGCTGCAACCAAAAAATGGCCAGGCGTTGTGGTGGGCGCCTGTAGTCCCAGCTACTTGGGAGGTGGAGGCAAGAGACTCACTTGAGCCCAGGAATTGGAGGTTGCTGTGAGCTGTGGTGTCATAGCACTCTACCCAGGGTGACAGCTTGAGGCTCTGTCTCAAAAAAAAAAAAAAGAAGGGCATGATCATGAGTATAGTCTAGTATTCCTCTTGTTCATAGTCATGTTGGATGCTTGTGTGTTGTATAGGAGTTTGTGTATGAAAGTGTATTTATATTAAGGAATACTTTGGAATAAATTTTGTATTTACATGAGTGTGAGTCTGTTCAGACATGTGCGTACATGCATATTTATAACCATGACTATGCATTTGAATATTTATATGAACATGTGAGTGTGAGTGAAAATCCAAAATATCTAGACTGGGTAGGTGAATGTATGTGTTCATGGATATGTTTGAAAAGGCAGGAATTCATAAATCTGAATATATCCATGAGGAATTTGTGAATTCATAAATATTTGTGTACATATGCATCTATTTAGTATGTATACCCATGTGAATACAAGGTGTGTGAAGTATATGTAGACATTGGGCATATATGTTATTATTGTTGTTATTTTTTTGATACAGGATCTCGCTCTGTTGCTCAAATTGCAGTGGCATCATTGTAGCTCACTGCAACCTCAAACTCCTAGGCTCAAGCAATTCTCCTGCCTCAGCTTACCAAGTAGCTGAAACTACAGGCATCCTCCACTTGCCCAGCTAGTTTTTAAATTTTTTGGTAGAGATAGGGTCTCTCTGAGTTGCTCAGGCTGGTCACAAACCCTTGACCTCAAACAATTCTCCTGCCTCAGCCTCCCAAAGTGCTGTGATTACAGGTATAAACCACCACACCTGGACCATGTTATTTATTTGTGTTCACATGTGAGTGAACATATATGTATAAGTGTGCATTTATTTGACTATAGATATGTACATGCCTACAGTTGAAAGTGAGTGTACATGGGAGGACATTTGTATATTGGTAGTAATATAGGTATCTATGTGGTATGTGGGCGTGCGTCTGCCTAGACTGGATTCTATAGCAGCAGGCTTGGGGCTACTACTTCTTCTTTTTGGAGTTAGTTCTGTAGGACCTGCTGTGGACCACACAGCCGTGGGTTGACTCAGTGTCCCAATGGAGAGAGTGTTGGGGTATGCGGGGAGAAATGATAAACTGGTGTCTTGGTGTTAGAAACAAACTCTGTCACTGTGCCAATGTTGAGAAGCAGCAAGGGAGGCCTGATGTGAAGAGGAAGCCCCTGGCAATGGGCCCTAGGGCGCAGCAGAGAAGCTCAGAGAGGTTCCATCTTGTAGACCCATCTGACTAGCTGGATCACAGCCTCCAGTTCCTGCACCAAGCTGGGATTGAAGCTGTCCCATTTCTCTGTCCCGGAGGATGGCCACAGTGTTTCCTTTTGTGTTGGCAGCAGGGTCACGGTCAAGCCCATCTGCTCCCAGGCTAGTTTCCCCAGATACATTAAGGTATATTATTCATAGGGTCAGAGGCCTTGTTGTCTGATTCCAGAAGTCCTCTGTGTGTTCGAGTGTTTTATCGTTTCACGACTGTGGTGAGCCAGAGTGGACAGGGTGCCAGGTGCATGTGGTGAGAGATTGGGGCTGGGGGGGGGGCTGGCCTGGATTTGCCTGGGGCTTCTCGGGCCTGGAACTGACTCACTTCCATCACTTCACTGGTTTCCAGGCCCTAGATCTGGGCTGGGGGATGGCTGAGCTATGTTGAGTCCTCTCCTGTGAATGTACTGTGCTCGGAGATCAGATCACAGGCAGAAGGTGGTGGAGAGTGTCTAGAACCAGAGCCAAGGGGCTGAGATTATTTTAGGACTTGGAGCCCTGTCCTAAAGTCAGAAGAGGCTGACTGGGTGTGGGGTAGATGTCCTCTCTCCCTTAGGAGACTGGGAGATATATGAGCAAGTTGTTATTTCTAACTCAAGTTTTAGAATTCTACCTTCTTAATACTTGGACGAACTTTCTCAACATTCACACTTGAAGGACATGGCCCTGTGGGCCACTTTCCAGCTGCTGTCCTGTGGGCAGGTGGGTGCTGGATCTTTTCACCAGGATGGCGACTGGATGCCCATTTCCTCCCAGCTCTGTGTTCAGTGACGTCCTATTGGCAGCATGAAGTCAGGCAGGGTGGGGGTGGGAGTATTCGCAGCACTACACATAGCGGGGTTGTAAGTCATGGGGGTGGACGTGTGAGTGCATGTAGTTGCAGGCGTTCAAGTCATGGAGTGAGTGCATGACACGATCTGGACATGGTGTATGACCGGAGAGAGCCTGCCCCTCGGTGTTGCTGTCATACGTGGACCCGCAGGTCGGGCCCTTGTACTCCTGAAGATTTCAGCTCTGGACTCACTGCCACCTGATCCAACACAACGTCAACTCTCCTTCCTGGAGATTTTAATATCCATTCATCAAATGAGTGTGGCTGGAGGGACATCCAAAACCAGGCCACCTGCTGGCATCGCCTGGCATCTCAGTTTCTTCATCTTCTCTCTTCCAGGGTCTTTCTCCACCCTGGTGGAGTGTGGTCCCCCTGTAGAGCCTGCTGTTCCCTGGAACTCCTCCAGCTCATATCCCAGTTGCGTGCATCTCACCCTGGCTTCTGTCTTTCTACCCCTCCTTTCCTGCAGCGCCATGGGGATTTCTAACCCGAGCACCCTGCCCGCTCTCCCCTGCCTCCCACTCCCGTGATGTCTGCCCTTCCGTTTTGCTTAAGCACATGGCCCCGCGCTATTAGCTCCTCCCTGAATACGCCTCGGTTCTCTTGCCTCCTCCTGCTTTGCCCTACTTGTTTGGCAAAACCACAAGCCTGGAGCTGTCCATCCCTTTCCTTCCTTTGTACCTGCATCCACACAGCTGAGTGTGACTGGAGGGATGTTCAAAACCAGGCTGTGTGCTCTGTTTTAAATTCATGACTCAGAACCTCAAATAGGCCCTTGCGGCTGGCACACTGATACTGTCCTTCCCTGATGTCTTTTTTCTTTCACCCCCCTAGATAACTGTTTTACACTTTCTCCTCTCTCCTCACCGGCCCTGACGCTTCCTCCCCTCTCATTCTCAGCTGATGATTGCTTCCCGTTTCACTGAGAAAATGAAAGCCACCAGAAGAGAAGTTTCTAGACTCTGTGCGCATGTATTCTGTCTTTCTGCCTGTAATACAGATGAACTGAGTGTCTGCTCCTGTAGAAAGCCTTGTCTCTTGTCCTCTAGATCCCAGCTGTTCGCCCATCCAAGGGCGTCACTACAGCAGCTCTCCCCTTCTCTCCCTTGTCCTCAGTTTGTCATCCTCCACTGGGTCATCCCCTTGCATAATATATAGTTTGAAAACCTTCCAACCTCCTAGCAACCGCTCCATTTCTCTGGTCTGCTTTTATTGCAACGCATCTCATAAAAGTTGTCTATACTTGTTTCCAATTCCTGTTCTCTATTCTCCTTTAAGCCCACTGAGTGAGGCATCATCCTCACAATTCCATCTGAATTGTTCCTACCAAGGTCACCGGTAACCTCCACGTTGCTCTATCCGGTGTTCGTTTTTCAGACCTCATCTTCTTAGAGCTGTGAGCGGCGTTTGACACAGTTGATCACTTGCTGATTATTTCCCCTGCCTTGATACCTTTGTTCACATGATTCTAGGACGACCCACTCTCTCGATTTCCTCCTACCTCTCCTCTTGCTCCTTCCCAGCTTCCTTTGTTGGTTCTTCCTCTTCTCCAATCCCTGAATGACAAAACATCCCTAGGGACCTCTTCTCTTTGGTATTCACACGCACTCCCTTGGTGAACCCACCCAGTCTCATGGCTGCCAGGCCCAGAGACACGCACATGACTCCCAGATTTCTGCCTGTGTTCCAGACTCTCTTCTGAACTCCAGACTCACACATCCAGCTGCCTGCTTGACATCACGGTATGTATGTCAAATGGTCTCAAATTCAACATGTCAAAGACTGAACATCTGATCCTTTTCCTCAAACCAGCTTCTCTCTCAGCCTTCCTCATCTGGAGTAATGAAGACTTCATTCTTCCAGTTGCTCAAGCCATCCTTGAGTCTTCTCTTTCGTGATCAATATCAAGCAAATCCTTTTAATTCTATCTTCAGAATATATCCAGAATCTGACCACTTCTCACTCCTTCCACTGCTGTTTCCCTGCTCCCAGCTGCCATGTAGCTTCCCTGATTTGCTGCAGTAGCCTCCCAATCCGGTCTTTCTGCTTCCCCTGCACCCACTTGAGCTTAGATTAAGTGTGGCAGCCAGAGAAGACTATAAATCAGATTGCTTCAATACCATGATCCAGCCTTCTGTTCTTACAGCGCCTACTTGGAGCTGCACCATCTGGCCCACCATTACCCCTCTGAAGTCCTCATCTACTCTTCTACCCACCCCCCTTGCACTGTCCATTCTAGCCATGTTGTTTCCTGAGTGTTCCCCACGACCTTTGCAAAGACCGTCCCCTGTGCTTAGAACACTCTTCTTCCAGATGTCCATATAGTAAAATCTCTTACCTCCCTTAAATCTCTGCTCACATGTCCGCCAGCCACCCTATTTAAGATTGTTACCCACTCCACACACATTGCCAGTCCCTGTATCCTGCTCCCTCTGCCCAGCATCTTTGCTTTCTAACACACTGTATTATTTACTCACACTGCCTTATTATTTTTTTAATTATGCAGTATGTATCTTCCCCTTCTAGAATACGTGTTTCACAAGCAGACTTTTATTCACTGTTTATTGATGTGTCTCAAAATCCTGGAATAATGGGATATGGAAGCACCTAATATTTGTTGAACAAATGAGTAAACAAATGAATGGAGTGATAGGAGAGTATAGACTTTGGAGTCCAATAGACCTGAGTTAAGCATAGCTCCATTATTTATCGGCTGTGTGTCCCTTAACCTCTCTAAGCCCTGGTGTCTCCAGGCTTCTGTTGGAGGTTGACAATGTTTGTTGATGCCCTCGCCTGGGGGCCCAGACAGTGCATGCAGCAGGTGATGGCATGTCATGAGTATTCCAGTCTAGCATGAGTGTGCCCTGAAAGCTGGTCTGGGTGGGTGTGTTTCAGCGTGTGCCAGCAGGGCTCGTTCCAATGCACCCTCCACCCCTGCGCCTCCACCTGCACCGCCTATGGTGACCGGCATTACCGCACGTTTGACGGGCTCCCGTTTGACTTCGTGGGGGCATGCAAAGTGCACCTGGTCAAGGTGAGTTCCTGGACATGCCTGTCCAGCTGGCTTTGTAGGAACCCAGGGCCGCTGGGGATGAGGGCCTGTCAGGGCATGCTGATGCTCTGGCTTGGCAAGCTCTGTCCAGCCCTGGGGTGTGGCTGTCTAGAGGCTGGGAGAAGTGCTGAGGACAAGCCCGGGGCTGGACAGAGCTTAGCAGTCCTAAGATACTCACTGCCTGTCCACTCACCATTATAACCGTTGGGTCCCCATGCTTTTTGTTTCTGTAATAGTAATAGCTAATGCTTTCTGAAATTTTATATATGTGGTGGTCTACTGAACTATTTTTGTGATAATTTCACTTGATTCTCACAGCAACCCAACCAAGGTTGTAACCCCATGTTACAAAGGTAGCAGCTTGGGCTTAGGGAAGTTAAGTAACTTGCCTGACATCACACAGCTCATCAGGGATAAAGCTGGGGTCGGGTTTGACCAAGAAGTCTGAGTGCAATCAAGTGTCAAGGTTGTTGGCTCACCTGGAAGAAGGGAACTGGTGATGAGGGGGCAGTGAAGGCAGGATTTCCCCGGGGTCCCTATGAGGCCAGGAGAGACACACGCAGGGGACCTTGGTTTTGCTAAGGGCCTATCCATCTCCTCATGTAAGAGTAACAGCAATAACAGCAACAAGAATGACAAAACTTTTATGGAGGGAGTCCTATCTACGGAGCAGGCACTGTGCTGGAGTTTTTCACATAATCTCAATAATTCCACAAGATAAAGATTATCGACCTCATTTTACTTTTAGTTTAAAGGTTTCAAGATAATACACCCTCTTTATTAACTTTAAAAGACATAGAAGTATATGTTAAAAACAATACTCCCTTTCACATTTCTTCTGTTCTCATCTTCTGCTGAATAGCCCCCTCTGAATCCTACATTTTCCCTAAGACTCTCCCTCTCACACATAATGAACAGGTTTCTGCAATTTGCTTTTGATTCTTTATAGTTGACCTTAAACTTTGTTTCATATAATCAGTACATATTCTTTTCCTTTTTAATAGCTGAGTAGACTTCTACAGAAATAGCGTGCTCTGATTTTATTTTCCCCCATTGATAGACATTTAGGTTATTTCCACTATCTAAAGATGCCATAATGAATACTTGAGTGGATGTACCTCGAGGTACTTAGAAGTGAAATTGCTGTGTAAAAAATTATGAACATTTAAAATGTTGTTTCATGCCCACACACTGTCCTGCAAAAAAGCTTACCCTACCAATGGTGTTTGTAAGACAATGTCCCTTCCCCTACACCCTGTCCTAACCAATCATCCCTGCTATATATTAATTATTACATTCATTGTCACGTCTTCTGGGGAGACGTACTGCATGCTAAATATTGCACTAAGCATCTGAAAAGAGGAAAAAAAACCCTGAACTTCAGGAAACTAAAGTAAGTTGTCTGAAGTCATATAGCTAAGAAGTAAAAGTGGATCGGAAACCACTTCAGAGTCTCTGTCCCTCAGCCTCTGTGCCTCTCAGCAGGATTTCTTCTCCCCCTGGCTTTATTGGACTCACTTATTTTCTCCTCAGAGCACGTCAGATTTCAGCTTCTCTGTGATTATAGAGAATGTAAACTGCTACAGTTCTGGCATCATCTGTAGGAAATTCATTTCCATCAACGTTGGGAACTCGCTCATTGTCTTCGACGATGACTCGGGAAATCCCGTAAGGCCTGGGTGCAGTGTCTGAACTGTTTAGACAGTTTATTGGGGGGGGGCACTGAAGAGGACGAAGAGCTGATTTCTGTACCAAGGTTCTCTTGGAGCCCCACTGAATTAGGAGCCCAGACTTAGAACCCAGATTGAATTCCTGGGTGAGGGACAGGAGCTCAGGGGTCAAAGTTGGGCATGAGGGAGATAGAGGTGTTGGGAAGGCTCTGGAACTGGGCATCGCAGGGCATTCGGGCCTCAGACACTCAGCACTGACCACCTCTGTCCCCAGAGTCCCGAGAGCTTCCTGGACGACAAGCAGGAGGTCCGCACGTGGAGAGCAGGGTTTTTCACACTGGTGCATTTCCCACGGGAGCACATCACTCTCTTATGGGACCAGAGAACCACAGTGCACATCCAGGCTGGGCCTCAGTGGCAGGTAGTCATGTGAGCAGCGTCCCTATGGGGCTGAGCTGCTGGGCATCCATGAGTGGGCGGTATCCTCACTGAGAAGCCAAGAAGAGCATGTTCTGTCTTCTTTGCCCCCAGCCTGCTCGGTTCCCTTCCTTCTCCTCTGACATTTCTCCTCTTCCTCCTCAAATCATAGCCCCAGCAGTTGCTTCTGGGTCCATGACAGACCCCTGAGCCTGTGGAGATGCCCTGTACCCATCACGCACCCCTGGCACGCCTACAAACTGACTATGGTGTCCTCTTTCCTTTCAGGGCCAGCTGGCAGGCCTCTGTGGGAATTTCGACTTAAAAACTATCAATGAGATGAGGACCCCAGAGAACCTAGAGCTAACCAACCCCCAGGAGTTTGGCAGCAGCTGGGCTGCAGTTGAGGTAAAGCCACCCCAGACAGGCTTGTGTCCCTCACTCAGCTGTGCTCTGCCAACAATGAGTCTGGGCCCAGGTCAAGAGAGAGGGACATCAGAGTGAGGCTGCCCCCTCTGTGCTCTCTCAGCCTCTTCCTGGTATCCTTCCCCTGAGACTCTGTCGTGTGGCCTGAGAACACGTCATCCCATCTCACAACCCCCCACTGCCCACCCTGGCCTGGACAAAGCATCCTAGAGGGCTGTGGGGTTTAGAAAGTCTGTCCCAGGAGAGATGGCCACCTCCTGGGAAGAGAGAGGCTGATTGAGCATGAACTTCTCATCTGTCTTGGGTCTTCCATAGCCTGGCACTAGGTCTGGCACAGAGGTAGGGCCAAGACAGACTGATGTGGGTTGAGGCAATCAGAGAAGGCTTCCTGAGAAAGGTGGGCCTGGTGCTTAAAAAGTTAGGCTATATTGAAATAGATGAATGTATCAGAGAGAAGGCCTCCATCAGCAGAGGCAGAAATGAGAAGGGGTGTCTCATTGGGAGATGTTTGCCTGAGGCTGCCAAGCTGTGAGCTAGGGATGGAGGGACAGCACTAAGTTGAAAGCAGGAGGCCTGGCTCTTGTCTTGCCCATCCTTTGAAAGGCTGGGTGACCTCGAGTAAGTCCTATTTCCTCTGTGGTGTGAGAAGACTGTGCCAGGAGAAGGAAGTTGAATAGATGTGACATGTGACAACTCTGATCAGTCAGAAGAGGCTGCTTGGGAGCTATGTCAGGCTTAACTGAAGGGAGAACTGTGATTGATTATTTATGTCTGTCATGGAAGCAGCAGTAGAGAGTGGTGATATGAGTGTTGCACAGTTGCTTTTCCTGAACCTAGTGATATTAAATGCTCCACTGAGAAGCAACAGTGGAGCCTATGCAGACCAAGGTAGGGGAGCAGTTGGTCATGGTCAGGAGCTCAATGTAATCCTGAAGTGGAACAAGGCTGTTTCCCCAGCCTCATAACAGTCAGCCCTAACCCACCCCCATTGTAGAGAAGCTAAGTGGATAACCAACCTTTGTCGTCCTGCCACCACCTCCTATTTCTCTCTTGCTTACACCCTTAGGCATCCCCCGGGGGCTCTAGTGAAAAAGTAGGGCTGCAGAAGGAAGGTCAGCAGACATCGGGGAAGTCTGTACTAGTTATCTATTGCCATGTAGCAGTATTATTAGACTTAGCATTAAACAGCACACATGTTACCCTCACAGTCTCTGTGGGTCAGGGCTGAGTGCATGGTTTGATGTGGCTCAGCCAGGACTCAGCTGGGAAGGAATTGCTTTTCCCACCCCTGGTTGTTGGCAACTTGCAAGCAGAGGGCTGAGAGCCTTGGCTTTGCTAGCTCTTGACCGGAGACCACCCTCAGCTTCCTGCCACAGGGGTTCCCCTGCATGGCTGCTTGCTTCCTCATGGCCCTCAAGAGAGAGACTTCCACAAGATGGGCCTTGTGATCACATAGACATGACCACATTCATCACCTTGGCCATATTTTGTTGTTTTGAAGCAAGTCCCTCCGACAGGGGAGGGGATTATACAAGGACAGGAAGCGGGAGGCAGGTCTGTCCATCACATCAGGCAACAGGTGTTTGTGGGGAGGGGAAATCTGCAGCCCTGTCTTTGCTCCTCAGTGCACGGACACCCTCGACCCCCGGGACACATGTGTCCTTAATCCTCTCCGAGAACCTTTTGCCAAGAAAGAGTGCAGCATCCTGCTTAGTGAGGTGTTTGAGATCTGCCACCCTGTGGTGAGTGGACCCCAGCCTCAGCCCCTCCTCCGTCCCCTTCCTGCTTTCCCGGGATCTCTTCAGCTCTCAGACTCCCTTCTGACTTGGGAGAGTTGCCTCAGGTCTGGAGACCAGCAACCCCTCTGCTAAACCCAGCCCCCAGGCTGGTCAGACAAGTCCATCCTGCTTCCCAGATGGCCAGGGGCAGACAGGCTGGCAAACAGAGCTTGTGCCATCTCAGGCCCACCTTGACCTGGCTCTTTCTCTTTATCAGGAAGTCCTTCTGAATAGTGACCCCGTAGCCCTCGTGTGATGGCACCGCCTGTTGCCAGTTCTGCCCTTAGTAGGCAACAGGAGTCTGAGCTAGGCTCTTCATGGCACCTTCCAGGCCTTGAAGGCCACTGTCAGAATGGCCCTGATGTCTCTGGCCCTGGTGTCTCACCTTGGCTGTGTGGTTCCCACTCTGTACCTGTCCTTCAGCCCCTCCCTTAGTCCCTGGAGCAAACAGCCTGGGCTCAGGGGAGGAGAGAGCCTCCTTCTCAGAAATGAGTGTCTGCCTGGGCCACGGAGCTCTAGTTTCTTTCCTACCCAGCTGCTTTTCTCCCTCACACCCCATGAGATAGGGCAGCTCTCCCTGTCCGGTGTTCCCCCCATGTTTGTGCCAGTGGCCATCAGTTCAAAAGCTACAGGTCTGAGGACGTATCCTCAGATCTCTGACTTCTCACCTCCTCCAGGTCGATGTCACTTGGTTTTACTCAAACTGCCTGACGGACACATGCGGATGCAGCCGGGGTGGTGACTGTGAGTGCTTCTGTGCCAGCGTGTCCGCCTATGCCCACCAGTGCTGCCAGCACGGGGTGGCCATCGACTGGCGGACCCCACACCTCTGCCGTGAGTGTTCCAGACCATCATCTGAGGGGACTGAGAGGGGTGGGCCTTTGTGCAGGCCATGGGGCACCATCCCTTTGGCTAGCATATATTGGAAGTAAGCAAGCAAGCATACTTACTAACCAACTGACTTGAATGTGCTTTTCATTGAATTATCCCCCTTTGAAGTGGGATTACGTACTCCTATTTTATAGATGAAGAAACTGAGGCCTGGAGAGCCAATGCACATAAAGGGCTTGGCACCGTGCTTGTAGGGATGATGCTGTTGTTTCATGGAGCCAAAGTCCTGGCATGTCCTGAGCCCCTGGGGCTGCAGGCAGGACGACACTGGGAAAGAGGAGCAGAACCTGGCTTTGGCCTCCCTTTTCTGTGCCAGCTATCCCCTGAGACCCTTCACCCCTGATGCCCTATGCCTTCATGCTGTTCAAGTCCCTCTTCTTCTGTCATAAAAATCTTTCAGGAAGATGCATATGTTGACTGAGGACCTACTATGTGCCAGGCCTTGTGCATACATATATTGTTTCATTTAATACTTAGGGCTAGGGTGAGGTGAGTGAGGCATTCACTTGGGTTGCAAGATTTGAAGGGGCACCAAAAACCATAATAATCAAGTGAAATAATACTTTAATACAATGTTTTTTGCAAAGTAAGCCTTTTTTGCAAAAATATCCATGGTGATCAAAATATCAATGCGTCAATGTTATTGATTTTCCCCTTTGCCCAGGCTCTACCAATGCTCAGTTGCATGTTATTAATAATCCTGTCTTCGAAATTTTGTTCATCTAAATTTTTTGCTATAATTTTTTTTTTTTGAGACAGAGCCTCAAGCTGTCACCCTGGATAGAGTGCTGTGGCATCACAGCTCACAGCAACCTCCAATTCCTGGGCTCAAGCGAGTCTCTTGCCTCCGCCTCTCAAGTAGCTGGGACTATAGGCGCCCGCCACAACGCCTGGCCATTTTTTGGTTGCAGCCATCATTGTTGTTTGGCGGACCCAGGCT
>CAUYON010199545.1:0-11425 GCA_963573935.1 Arctocebus calabarensis
GAGATGGGAAAGACGCACAAGAGAGTGTAGTCCAAGTTGAAAGGTGAGTGAAGAAGTTAAGTAGGCAAATTAATATCCAATCTGGAGTTCAGGGAAGAGGTCTAGATTGGATGTGTGTATAGTGAGTCATCAGCATATAGACTGAAAGACAGAGGACTGATGAAAACACCAGCAGGGTAAATAAAGATAAAACAAAAGAATTTCAGGGACTGAGCTCTAGAACACTCTTATGATTGAAGTTACCAGGCAGGGTGACTGAGAAGAAATGACGAGTGAGGTAGGCTGTGTGGTTTGAAATCCAAAGAAGAAAATGTTTTCAGTAAGAAATAATCCACTGGGTCAAGTGCTCTTTACAGTTCCTGTTAACTAATAATTCACCATTGGACTTAGCATTGTGGGGAAGCTGTTAGATACTTTGACAGAAACAAATGAGACTTTGTGTCCATCAGGTTTTGGGGAGCCCACGACAGACTGGCACCTGGAATTAGATACCCATAGGAATGTGAGACAGCTACAGAGTGAGAGGTCCTCTAACATGAAGCCCAAATGCAGCCCTGCTAGTCAGTCACAGCTTCCATTCAAGAGTAGGTAATATTAAATAATCCAGGCAGATGATTAGCATCACACAATTTTGTCAGCATGTGTCAGTTAAGACTATTAAATTCTAAAACTAAGTACCAGGATTTAATCCCTTCAGAAAACAAGGATTGGAGTGAGGGGGAGAAGCTAGGAAAGATAACGTTTGAGACAGGCAATAACTTAGACAGGAGATTGATCTGTAAGACCACTCTGTAGGAAGAGAGCAGAAACATGGCTCATCAAAAAACACACAAAAATAAGTTCTTGTTCCCCAAGCCTGTATCAGACATTAGCTACGACTTCGTCTGAATGAAGTACAAGTGTTTCTTAGGAGAGGGAAGGAGAGATGGTGAGACTGAAGCTGCAGCATGTAGGGGTGTGAGAGTGGGGGGGCCCAGGTGAAGGGTGTAGAATGGATGATGGGGGTCAAAGAGGAGAGGCACAGGAGGACACAAGCCGACTGCTCATCCATAGTGGAACAGACCCTGAGGCAGTACAGTTTATATCATTTAGCACTATTGATACTCCACACAACTTAAGACTAACTATCAAAAGGCTGGGTGGTATTGACTCTGAAAGCTTCATCTTAAAGTGGAGAAGAAGCAATAAATGGCATCAACTGTCTGTAAAGAGCAGGACTGAGGACAGAGATCTGAAACTGGATAAGTATGACTGATTACTGCTTCCCCAGTCTGCACTCTTGACAGGTGTACAGTTTTTTGGTGGCGTTTAACAGCCATTAGCAAGCAACTAAGACAATTGAAAGAGACAGTTGAGCAGACACCTGCTAGTTTTTCTTTAATTTACTTCCCTTTACTATATAGGTTCAGAACTGAGATGAGCAAATATTGCAACATGAAAATAATTGAGCTTGAAAGTATTTCTCATATGATTATTTTTCTTAGTTTAAGAGAAACATCTGCAGAGTCGCATGTACTCTTCTCCAGTGTGAGGAGCCACAAGGTTATTCTTAGAATCAGACTGGAGAAAGGGTAAGACCCCACACTCTGTCTTGGCAAATATCTCCTGGCCCCATACCCACTGCTGTCCCAGTAGCTGTGGGGAAAAAATAATTCAAGTCTCTCAGGAGAATCTGCCAATAGTTAATGATCTTTCCTGCTGGGAGGGCCTTCTTGATCCTTCACCTCCATTTCTCTCACTGCAGTTCAATCCTCCCAGTGGAATTATGAAAGAACATTACATCCTGTCCAAGGGAGATGAGACTTGCAGCCTCAATTTCCAATGTGGCAAAAGTCACAACTGCCACAAGATAGTCATAACAGCCACTAAGATCCTTGGTTGATACAACAGCCAGCCCTTAACCTGTCCCTGGAGTTAGCAGCCCAGATGGTGGTAATTTCAAATGGAACTCAAGGAGAGTCCCGATGATTGCCCTAAACAGAAATTTCAATTGGCCATGAAAGCCTATGAAAATGTATCATAGAAAATTGAGAAGAAAGCTGCTTTTTACTCTAGAGAAATCAACTCTACCATAGAAAAATCTCATCATAAGACTGAAAGAGCCTGGCTCTCCTCAGCATTGTAGGGGAATTTGATGCTTTTCTAATGGTCAACAAATAACAATAGGAAAATTGTACAAATAACACTGTAACATTAAGACTCAAGGTCTTTCTCAGACTGCCTGAGTTATTATTCTGCTCAATGACTTTCTAGTATTCAGGTCCGAGGAAAGTTAGTCAATCTCTTTCTGCCTAAGTTTTGTCATGTATAAAATAGAGAGGATAATGATACCAACTTCAGAGGAAGGCTATGAAGAGTAAAATGCTACTAGTAAAATGCTTAATATAATGTATCAAATTCCAAATACTGGCTATCCCATGAGGCATTGACTGTATGTTATTATTTGTGTATATTGACATATGAGCACTATTTCTACAAATGTAAGTTCTACTGCAGACTTTGTACCTCTCCATTTCTTTTGTAGCTTTGAGCAAATTTCTGTACCTTCCATTAACACAAAAGGAGTAAATATATATTTGGACATCATTCTTTTCTTTTTCTTTTTATTCTTATGGCAGGCATAGGTTAATTGTAGCCTTCTTTTTCACCCTGAGAGCTGAGTAGATTTTAGAATTCTTGTCCACACATTCTTCCCAGCAGCCACTATCAATTAGTCAAGAGTTAACATGAAAATTAAAACTTTGGGGGCCTCTAAGCTAGGAATCATACAAGCTTTTAAAGGAAAGATTGTTCCCACCCTCAGCCACCTCAGACTACTCCCATCCCAGTCTCACCTAGAGCCATGCTTTGCTACAAATTTTCAGTGTTGACAGAATACAAAAGTATGCACTTGGGATAGTCCTTGTGTATCTATCACAAAGGACATTCTATAAGGAGCCACAGCTGAAGAAGGGATGTGATTGACATGAGAGTCCACTGTGAGTGCCTGCTGTTAGCCAGTGTGCAACAATATCCTGGGCTCCTGCTTACTCAACCGAAGATGTTGGCGAATAAATTACACTCACACTTTCAGCAGATGGAGATGAGAAAGTCAATGCCAGTGCAGGCAAGTGCTTCTTCCCTTGCTGTGCAACAAGGAAGCTCCTTTCCAACAAGCTTTTTTTTAAAAAGAATTTTTTTTTAAATCATAGCTGTGTACATTAATACAATCTTGGGGTACTATGTGCTGGTTTTATATACAAATTGAAATATTTTCATCAAACTGGTTAACATAGCCTTCATAGCATTTTCTTAGTTATTGTATTAAGACATTTATATTCTGCATTTAGTAAGTTTACCTGTACCCTTCTAAGATACACTGTAGGTGTGGTCCCACCAATTACCCTCCCTTCACCCAGCCTCCTCCCTCCCCTACACTACCCTCCCTCTTCCCTTCCCCCTTCTTCTTGGGCTATAATTGGGTTATAGCATATGAAAGCTATAACTTGGTTTCATGGTAGGGCTGAGTACATTGGATACTTTTTCTTTCATTCTTGAGATACTTTGCTAAGAAGAATATTTTCCAGCTCCATCCATGTAAACATGAAAGAGGTAAAGTCTTCATCTTTCTTTAAGGCTGCCCAATATTCCATTGTGTACATATACCACAATTTATTAATCCATTAAAGGGTTGATGGGCACTTGGGCTCCTTTCATGACTTAGCAATTATGAATTGGGCTATAATCAACATTCTGGTACAAATATTTTTGTTATAATATGATTTTTGGTCTTCTGGATATATACCTAGTAGAGGAATTGTAGGATAGAATGACAGGTCTATTTTTAGATCCCTAAGTGTTCTCCGAACATCTTTCCAAAAGGAATGTATTAGTTTGCATTCCCACCAACAGTGTAGAAATATTCCTTTTTCTCCACATCCACACCAACATCTCTGGTTTTGGGATTTTGTGATGTGAGCTAATCTTACTGGAGTTAGATGATATCTCAAAGCAGCTTCTTACTCTCTACACTAGCCCTCAAAAATGTATTTCTAAATACACTGGAACCTTGGATTGTTTTGTTTTCTTTTTTGCATTCTTGTAGTAAGAGTAAGAAAATAAAAAGCACCAGCAGATTCTGATTTTCAGTGAATCTCATTTTCAGTGTTGACAGTATAGAAAAGTATGCACTTGGGATAGTCCTAATTCCAAAAAATTCACCTACAGTTACACATGAATATCCTGTTCCTATTGCATAAAAGAAGCTCTTTTCTTGCAATAAATGAATTTTATTAATATTGATAGAATTGTGTTATATTTTAATATTCAGTAAGAAGACATTTAAAAATCACTTCACAAACATTTACCTTTGATCAGTCATCATCTTTTGCTCACATTTAATCTCTTACCTCAGGAAAGATGTCTGTTTACATCAGAAGGCCATGGAATGATGAAAATATCATGTGGCTGTGTTTGGAGTACAAATGGTTATGATGAGATGTAGGCTAAATTTTAAAAATCAAAACAAGAATCCTAAAATTCTTGAGAAGTATATAAAGTGATTTCTAAAACAATGTGTCAAATATTCTGTAAATAACAAGCAGTGATGTAAGTGATAACTCACAAAAATGTGGACCACTATTTTACCCAGTGTGGAACTAGATGAAAGGTCCAGCCAATGTAGCATTTAGTATTGTGTTCTTTATCCTTTCGAATAGAATATAGCAGTGACTATGAGTATAGACTTTGGAGCTAGGCCTGTTATTTGCTACTATCATAGAATTAATATTTATAAACAATTTAAGTTTATTTGACTTGGTTCTGAGGGCTGGGAAGTCCAAAATGAAGGGGCAGCATCTCCTGAGGGTCTTATAACTACATCATAATAGGGTGAATGGCAGCAGAGGAAATACATGCAAATAGAGAAAAACAGGGTCACACTCCTCAAATAATGAACCCACTCCAAAGATAATGGCATTATTAATAATAATTCATTATTATAAGGGTGACATCCTCATGACCTAATTACTTCTTACAGGTCCCACCTCTTAAAACCATCATAATGCCAATTAAATCTCATCATAAAATTTGGAGGAGATGTTCAAATCCTAAGCAAACTATTTGTTTTTTCTGGATTTCAATCTTCTAATCTGCTGTTCTCAAAATTGCACTGCTAGAAGGCTTGGCACTATCACTGGTACTTAGTAAGCTCTGGCTTTGTGATCATTATTAGACCATTTTAGAGTTTGGACAAGAGTTGTGGGGATGGATGGGATCCAGCCACACTGTTCTATGCAAAATATTTGCACCCATACTTGACTTTAACACACTTTTTGAAATGCAGATGAAAGTTCTTTTTGAGAAAGAAGAATGCTGTTTTAAAAAAAAAGAGTTTTTTTGACTCATGGTTCTGAGGGCCATTTCCTAATTAAGTGATTACTTAATTCATAAAGGGTTACCAAACTATATTTCAAACATCACTAGATTTGGATATAAGCTTCAGGCTATAAAGCAACGCTGCTCTGTCTCTGAGAATGTTAACCCTCCTCCATTACTGCTTCTTTCTGGCTTGGATTTAAGCACACCAGAGCTACTTGCAGAGAGAAATATCCTCTTCCTTATTGATATATAACCTACAAAACAGATTGAAGGCTGGCAGCATAGATCTTCCCTCAGATTTGCTCAATCAGTAAACTTTTGAGGGACATCAACTATGTGTTGTGTGTCATGCTAGCTGCAGGCTAATGTATAATTGCTGTGCCAACCTGTTCCCTGACATGACCTCTCTATTTCTAACTGGCCATGAATCTAGGAACCAGGAATAGAGGACTCAGGGATTAAAAATTAGAAGTAACAATGATGGTTAAGATTTATTAAGCATTTGTCTATTCATTTATTTAAGTGATCTAGTTATTTAGTTATCTAGTGTGTACGTTTATTTGTTTCTCACAACAACTCTGTGAGTTAGGTTCATTACTACCTCCATTTTGCAGATGAGATAATTGAGGCACAAAGAAAAACACCTTATTTCTCCAAGACCACACAACCAGAGATGGTGGAGGCAGGATTGGAGTCAAGCAATCTGATTCCAGAACTTGTGTCCTAAACTCTTTAGCACATTTATCTCAAATGTAGTTCAGGGCTTGGGTTGTCATTGCTAAAAAGTATAGATCAAACATTAGTAAAAAGATTGTCACCTGCTAATCTAAGCTACCAAATTCTGCAAGTATAATAGGTAGACATTCTTATAAGATGCATTGGATTCATGACAAAGCAGTAGTCTTTCAAAAACTCTTAAAATTTCATTTCTGAGAAAACACAGCATGTGCCAAAGCATAGGGGGGAAAGGGAGACTTAAGAAATCAAGATGTCACCAAGACTGTGAGTGGTTTGCTAGAATCTATAGGCTTTAATGGGAGAGAACAAAGGCTAGGAAGGTTCACTAGAACCAGATTGTTAGAGAACTTTCAGTCATTTGAACTATACACTGTAGGCAAGGAATGAGAGGAGTGGTAGAGAAGCGAGGTGGAAAAGTTCATACAACCAAATCATTACTTAGAACCTCTGATGAAGTAGGCATGATGTAGGTACTTGAAATATAGTGAATTTGTATCTTCAAGAGTGTACAGTTTTGGAGGTTAGCTCAACAATTACACTAGCAATTTTTAACACCCCATAGTTAAGTGTTACTGGCATTATGAGGACAGTATTGAAGACCTCCGAACTTTGTGCCTGAAAGAAAATACTTTCTAGAATCATACAGAGATTTATACGAGAAGAAGAATTACTTGTTTACGTTGGTATCTTACAAAGATAGTTACGCTAGTAGCTACGTCTGTTCCAAAGAAATACTGAAGAAGAAAGGCCATTGGGGAGATTACTCTAATAGTCCACATAAAAGTTGATGACCATTCAAACTGTGAAAATAGGAACTGAGAGGTAATTATGGAATGAACAGGGATTTGGGCAACACAAACAGGAGGATCTCCTGAAAGTGAGTATTGTTGAAAATAAATTAATGAGAAAGACTCTAATCTTTCTAGTTTGGTTGCCTCAGCGGCTGAGTGTTTCAAGCTAGGGAAAAACAAGGAAAAGTAGAAAGAAGAAGGAAGACAATAAACTTAGTCTGAGACACGTTAGGTTAGAGGCATCTACAATTAGAGATGTTTGGTGGGCAGCTATAGCCATGTGTCATAAATAGAACAATGCTAGCTTCAGAACCCCAGCATATGGACACTTAAAACCAGATGAGATTTCTAGTAAATCTCATAAAGACCATGTGATAGTGCTTCGAGGCACAAATAAACAAGACAAAGCATGCAAAATAGAAAAATAAGATGCAGCATGCCCTGTGAAACATGAGAACAGAAAGTTTAGAGCCAGACTGCCTGCATTTAAGTCCTCAACCACTTACTAGCTATGTGACCTTGGGCAAGATATGTAACATTTTCGGTCTCAATTTCCTCATCTATAAAATAGGAATTATTTTGGAAGATATCGTGATATGTAAATCAATTAATATTTGTATTTTAAAAAATTGTGAATAATAAGAATTTAGTAAATTTAGTTTAGTTTTTGTTAAATGCAAAGCATGATAATTGCTTTAGCTCCAATACTGATCTTCATTTTATGTTCTATTTTATCTCCCTCACATCTTATTTTTTTTGAAGCTATGGTTTATCATTTTCTATTCATAATTCTAATGGTTTTTGAATGAAGCATTACTAAATTTTGTACCTATTTCACATGAAAAGTAAATATTAGGAAGGATAAAATCAATCCCTGTCTTCAAGAAACAATTACCTTATAGAAAGAAGCATCTCAATGTGATCACCTGTTAAACTGATAAGCAATGTTCCCCAAGGCATATTCATGCTAGTAGTTTTCTACTTTTACATGTTTTTTTCACTTTTCAGGACTAAAATTACTAATATGAGCTTTTCATACAGTCAAGCAGTCTCAATCTTTAGAGTTAACTACCTGTCTTCAGCACAGTTGTGACCATCAAGCTCCACTCTATGCTAGATGCTCAAAATACTTAATCTCATACTCTTCCCAACAGCTTTTTGAGTTAGCTATGATGCCCACTCTATAATTAATAAAAATGAGGTTATTTAGAATCTGAATCATCTCATGGCTAGGGAAGCTGACCTGATATAATGAACCATGACTGAGCAGTTGGTTACAAAGTACAGCAACATTCCACATGAACCAGTTATCACTTTCCTCTGCAATGTATCTTTGTTTTGAGGATGAGAGACATGGTAGGATGGCCTGGGGTGGATCCCCACCAAGATTTTTTTATCTACTCCACCACAGAGAATGTTAGATAGTCCTGGCACCTCAGACTTGACTTTTGTGATTTAGAGTGGATCAGTGAGCAATGATGCTCAATTCATGGGGCATCAGCAACAGCCTCCCATGTGGACCTCCAAGGAGGCGTAACACAGAACTTTGGGAGTCTCTCATCTAACTAGGGTTAATGCTCTAACCAGTCGTAATCAGACTCAAAGTTTGCTTTTAATTGGAGACTATTTTTCTGATATGTCATAGTAATGAAGGTAATAAGGATTAGCTAAGAGACAAGCTTATCCCAGTAACATGAACGTGTCAGGGTTGGCTTTATGAAGGAGTTATACTGAGATAAACTTAAAAGATAAATAGATCATACAAATGAAGGAAAGATAGTATTCTGGTATAGAAATAGAACACTCAAATCCACAAAAGCAAAGCTAGACCAGATATATCTGTATAAAATGAATAATTCTCCTAGAATAAAGTGTTTAGTACTGAGATTACCCATCCCCAGGCCCCAGACTGGTCCATGGTCTGTTGGGAACTGGACACACAGCAGGCTAGTGGCAGGCAAGCGAGTCAAGCTTCACCTGTATTTACAGCCACTCCCCATTGCTTACATCACCACCTGAGCTCCATCTCCTAGCCAGATCAGTGGCAGCATTAGATTCTATGGGAGCACAAACCCTACCATAGACCATGCATGCCAGGGATCTAGGTTATATGCTCCTTATGAGAATCTAACACCTGATGACCCGAGGTGGAGCTGAGGCAGTGACGCCAGTGCTGGGGCTGTCTATGCAGGGGAACAAGCCCAGGACTCCCACTGACTCTGTATTATGGTGAGTTTTGTAATTATTTTATTATATATTACATTATAATAATATAAATAAAGTGAATAATAAATATAATATGCTTGAATTTTCCCCACCATCCCTGTCAGCCCCCAGTCCATGGAAAAATTGTCTTCCATGAGACTGGTCCCTGATGCAGAAAAAGTTGGGAACTACAGGATTTTTAGGAGAAATGATAAGGAATAATATGGAAAACTGGTTGGAGGCATGTTTGTGAAGAGGCTGAAAGTTTGAGTACCATCTTATGGTTATGTAAATTGTCAAGAAATATGGTGACAATAAAATAGCATTTAGGATGTATTTCAATAGGGTTAAATGCTGTGGTGGTGATGAAGAGAAAAAATTCATATTATTTAGAATTTCTAAATAGGGAGGATTTCTTTATATATATTAAAATCTATTTTGAGAGGTTGTTTCCACTTTCTTCCAACAAGATAGTTGTATCTCAATTATTGGCACACTTTTTCTGTAGAGGACATATAGTAAATATTCTGGATTGTGGATATACACTCTCTGCTACCAATACTCAATTTGTTGTAGCACACAAGTAGCCTTGAATGATTAGCAAATGAAGTAGCACGGCTGTGTACTAAGATTCTCTATTTATGGACAATGAAATTTGAATTTCATATAATTTTAATGTGTCACAAATAGTGCTCTTCTTTTGATATGTTCCAGTCATTTAAAAATATGAAAGCCTTTCTTAGCATGAGGTTATACACAATCAGATGGTGACCAGGGTTTGTCCTGCAGGCAGAGTTTGTAAACTCTTGATCTCTAGAATATCAGTTAGAACTCTCTACCCAGCATCATTCTGAAAACTTTGAATTCTCCCCTTAAGTCTTCTATTCAGCATTTAGAAGGAGATTGTAGCAGTATTGAGTGAAGTAGTAAGAAAAGGGGACAACTAACTAGCAAGTCAAACCACCAAACCACCATATATATGAACCACTGGGGTCAGGGTGACCGCATATGTTCTGTACACTCCAAAGTTTTTCTGAAACCTCCAGAAAAAAGAAAAAAAATCAATCAATCAGTACTACTTCAAATATATTCTGAAATCAGCATTTTGCTAATTGTGGAAGGAAAGGCAAAAGTAGTGGGCTCTGCTTTATCCTACTGCTTTATGAGATACCGTTAAGGACAGCCATACTGTGCAGTTCTCCAAGGGTGTGAACAACAGCCTTTAGGAAGCATAGTGTGTGAGTGGTGTGTGTAAGTTGGGGCAGCTTTGAACAAAGAATTTACATTAGTAGACACCTGCTACACTGGAGAAAGTAGTGAGAATTAGCAGAATGGAGCATGGGCAGAAATGTGAGAGTCACAAAAGAAAAATTGTCAGAACTTGGTAAGTACTGACACATGGAGGCTGAAAGAGAAAAAGGAGAAAGATATAAAATGTTTTTACATGCTCTCACCATGTTATTCAATGCCACTAAGAAGCACACAGCAGTGAGGGGCAAGGAAACAACATAGGAGGTGGGAAATGCAGAACTTAGGAGGCTGGAGGGCAAGCAGATCACACACACACACTACTGTCTGATAAGTTAGGCTGAAATCCTTGGCAGATGCAAAGAGAAAGGACCTCGTTAATGCCCACATGTTATATATGTATAGAATGTTATCGGATGAAAAATAAGGTGAAGTGGTATCTTCATGATATTGATGGTCCAGATATGTGAGAGGGAATAAATAATCCCTCTCATTTATTCAAGTTGATCTCCTTTTAATCACTTGACATTGGTCATGTTTTATAAAGCAAATATACCTAAATATTTTTCATTATCATCAACTGCCCCCACCCAGTTCTGTTCGTTAATTTGTATCACAAACTTGCCAAAAATAAATAAATACAATAAGGCAATGTGCCCAGAGGTAAAGATATAAATAGTACTGGAATTCAGAAAAGGGAAATTTACATGGAAATGCTCCTCCAAACACTTAGCATCAAACGTTAGTTTTATTTGCTTTGTGCACACCTACAGCTGTCCAGGGTGATCGCAGGATCACTTGCTCCCTAAAGAGTCACCTTCTGGGCTCGGCGCCTGTGGCTCAACGGGCTGAGGCACCAGCCACGTACACCTGAGCTGGCGGGTTCGAATCCAGCCTGCACCCGCCAAACAACATTGATGGCTGCAACCAAAAAATGGCCGGGCGTTGTGGCGGGCGACTGTAGTCCCAGCTACTTGGGGAGGCGGAGGCAAGAGACTCGCTTGAGCCCAGGAATTGGAGGTTGCTGTGAGCTGTGATGCCACAGCACTCTATCCAGGGTGACAGCTTGAGGCTCTGTCTCAAAA
>CAUYON010199550.1:0-23205 GCA_963573935.1 Arctocebus calabarensis
TTCCTGTGCTATAATTGGGTTTTAGCCTTCATATGAAAGCTATAAATTAGCTTCATATTAGGGCTGAGTACATTGGATACTTTTTCTTCCATTCTTGAGATACTTTGCTAAGAAGAATATGTTCCAGCTCCATCCATGTAATGCCATTTTCTTTATGACATCATCCCCATAAACTTGGACTAACACATCCTTATAACATTTCTACTTTTTTTTTTTTTTAGAAATAGAGTCCCACTTTGTCGTCCTTGGTAGAGTGCAATGGTGTGACAGCTCACAGCAACCTCCAACTCTTGGGCTTAGGTGATTCTTTCGCCTCAGCCTCCCAAGTAGCTGGGACTATAGGCGCCTGCTACAACGCTCGACTATTTTTTTATTTTTTGTTGCAGTTTGGCAGGGGCGGGTTCGAACCCGCCACCCTCGGTATATGGGGCTGGCGCCCTACTCACGGAGCCACAGGTGCCACCCAACATTTCCACTCTTGGCAACTTTAACAGGAAGTTTAATGCTTATTCATTGCTTTAATTCAACTCCAACATGTTAGCGACAGCATTCAAAAACACACAACAGGGCAGCGCCTGTGGCTCATCAACTAGAGCGCCAGCCCCATATTCCAAAGGTGGCAGGTTCAAACCTGGCCTCAGCCAAACTGCAAAACAGAAAAATAGCCGGGTGTTGTGGCAGGTGCCCGAAGTCCCAGCTACTCGGGAGGCTGAGGCAAGAGAATTGCCAAGCCCAGGAGTTGGAGGTTGCTGTGAGCTGTGTGACGCCACGGCACTCTACTGAGGGTGATAAAGTTAGACTCTGTCTCTACAAAAAAAAAAAAAAAAGAAAGAAAGAAAGAAAAAAGAAATGCAACTTCTTGGCAGGGCACAGAGGTGGCTCATACCTGTAATCCTAGCACTCTGGGAGGCAGAGGTACTTGAGCTCCAGGAAGATCACCCTGAGCAAGAATAAGACCAAATTTCCTGCTCCACTAAAAAATAGAAAAATTAGCCTTAGGTGGTGGCACAGGCCTGTAGTCCCAGCTACTTGGGAGGCGGAGGCAGGACTTGCTTGAGCCCAGGAATTGGAGGTTGCTGTGAGCTGTGATGCCACAGCACTCTACCCAGGGTGACAGCTTGAGGCTCTGTCTCAAATAAATAAATAAATAAATAAATAAAATTCTTCACCAAAGGATGGCGCCTGTGGCTCAGTGAGTAAGGCACTGGCCCAATATACCAAGGGTGGTGGGTTCAAACCCGGCCCCAGCCGAACTAAAATAAAAAATAGCTGGGCGTTGTAGTGGGCACCTGTAGTCCCAGCTACTAGGGAGGCTGAGGCAAGAGAATCACCTGAGCCCAGGAGTTGGAGGTTGCTGTGAGCTGTGATGCCACAGCACTCTACCCAGGGCGATAAAGTGAGACTCTGTCTCTACAAAAAAAAAAAAAAAAAAAATTCTTCACCAAAAAAGAAAAGAGAGTGAAAAAATAGATGAAACAAATGTGCCCAAATCTTGATCATCATTGACACTGGATGTGGGGTGTGCAGGGTTCCTTATACTGTTCTCTCTACTTCTATGTATATTGAAAATGTCATAAAACCACACACCCACACCCACGACAAACATACTCGCATGACGTCATCTCTATTATTAGCACAGCTTCACTCCTGCTCCCAGGAGCTGCCTGCAGTGCAGGCAGACAGGGTGGGAACAGGAGCAGCCCTTGATCCCAAGGACCAGTCAGGGGGCACAGCCTCAGCCCCAGGCTCTGTCCTCTGTGCAAGAACCAACACTACTGTGACTGCCACCCAAGTGGCTCTGGGGAAGATCAGGAGGGAAGCCTTAGAGAGGAGCTAGGACCATATCTGTGACAATGCTCTGTCTGCTGCCAGCTCAGGTGAGCACTGTGAATAGTGCCCCTGGGAAAAGAGACATGAAGGGACTCTACCCTCTTCCTGTCATTGGGGCACAAGTTAGGCCAGGATCCAGGGGCTCAGACTGCCAGAGACACCGCGGAAAGCGGATGGACAGTGCCAAAAGCCCCCTGAGCCCAAAGACCTGGGTTTTAGCCCCATTCCTAGCTAATTCACCAGGGCGCCTCTCAGGTTCTCATCCATTCTCCAAAGACAACACCATCTTCCCCTTCTACCAAGGGCTGAAGGGATTATACAGATGAGAAGTTTGCTCTAGACCTGTGGTCCTCACACTTGGGTATGGGACGGTGACACCCTGGGGGTGTGCTCAACATGGATGGGTTGGCCCCATCCCAGAGTGATCTAGTACTTCTGGCCGGGCTCCGAGAATTTACATGTCTGCTAAGGTCCTGGGCAAGGTTGCTATGGCTGGTCCAAGGGGCAAACATTGAAAACTTCAGTAGAACCTCTGTGAGTTGACCACCCAAAGGACTGTAACAAGCTGGTCAACATACAGAACTAGACCCACTGGACTGACACAGGCATGTGGTGCATGCCTAGTCTGTGACAATTAGGTCAACTTAAGGAGGTGGTCACTGTAGGGAGGGAGTCAACCATGGAGATTCTACTGTGCTCTTCTAGCTCCCAAATCTCACCTGCTTGACACCTTTGGACTAGAACAACAGCTCTACCAGTGTAGGCCCCAGACCAGAGCATCAGTATTCCCTGGGAAAGAATAAGAAATGCAAATTCTCAGGCCCCACTGCAGACACCTGCTGAATCAGAAATACCCGGGGTGGGGCCCAGACAGTGGTGTTGAAACAAGCCCCTGGGTAAAGCTGATGCGGCTGGAGTTGAGAATGGGCTCTACAGGGGCCAATGAGTCAGGGGCAGATCTCAGAGAGAGATAGCAGGAATGCTGAGGACTGTCCCCTTGTGCTATTGGGCTCCTGTCCTGCGAAGGGTGGTGGGCAGGAATTCTAAAGAGAGAAGCCAGGGAGGGGGACCTGAGGCCTGGGGCAGGTGGGCAGAAAGGGCTCTCCAAGCTGCATGAGAGTTATTGAGAAGACAAGCATCAGATGGGAAATCAGAGGGGCAGCCCACTGCAGAGACAGCCAGCTTTAAGCAGATGGCAGGGCCCGAGGCCCCAAGCTGCTGCCAGGACCAGCCTATAGTGTGCTATAGTCAGTCCAGATTCTCGATCAAACTGCTTACCTAAAACTTATCTCACTCTAGCAAGACACAACCCCAGGGTTCCCTGTGTTCTGCTTGAAGGTGAAAGACCAGAAAACAAATGCCTGGCCAACCTCATGGGCTGGTGACTGTTAAGACTTTCCTAAGGAAAGTCTGATTTTTTTTTTTTTTTGAGACAGAGCCTCAAGCTGTCACCCTGGATAGAGTGCTGTGGCGTCACAGCTCACAGCAACCTCCAGTTCCTGGGATCAAGCAAGTCTTCTGCCTCCGCCTCCCAAGTAGTTGGGATTACAGGCACCCACCACAACGCCTGGCCATTTTTTGGTTGCAGTCGTCATCATTGTTGTTTGGCGGGCCTGGGCTGGATTCGAACCCGCCAGCTCAGGTGTACGTGGCTGGCGCCTTAGCCCGTTGAGCCACAGGCGCCGAGCCGGAAAGTCTGATTTTTATTCTTCATGCTCCTAGGATCTTCTGTCCATAATCCCAATAACCCATGAAAATGTCCTAGAAATTCTGACATCCAAACTATATTTCCACCCACAAGGGACATGATTTTTTTCTCCCTATCAGATCACATGTCCTAATTCACATGTGTGTGAATTGTGTCAACGTGATCCTGGTTCCTGGTTCTCCTACACAGAGAGGGGGCTGGAAAGAGCCTGTGTTCTTGGGATGTGTGATTAGGAAGAAAAGATCAATTTAGCAGGTGCCAGAAGCCTGTCACTCGAATATACACACACACACACACACACACTCTCATATGTATGTGCACATGGGCCCTACTCGACTACTTCCTGGCCTCTTGTGATTGCCCTTCCCATTGGTCACTAGGTGGTTTCCATGGTGATGAAGGGTAAGGCTGCCCTAGGCTTGCCCAGGGACAGCAGGATACCTGACTAGGCACCCAGGTGACTCCAGTGTTCAGCTACCATCCTGGGCTCAGCACCTTGTCACTCAGCCAGGGCCCTGTCAGATGATGGGCCACCCCCTGCCCCAGGGTCTTGGGCTGTCCCCTTCCTCACTCCTACCCCGCCTAACCGAGTCCTTCCCTAGGAGAGGCAGGGAAAGACACCTGGAAGTGGCCTTGTCACCCAGGCAACAGGGCCAGCTCAGACCGAGTACAAGGTCAAAGAGTCTTTTATGAAGTATTAGTTTTGTGACTGATAGGTCACATACACAAACAAATTTCCATTTTCCAGAAGAGACCAAGGCCCATAGCAAGGAAACTCTACCTAAACGATCAGACAGCAAGTGAATGAACAGCAGAGCTCAAGAGAGAATAAAACCACCCTTCAGATGCTTCAACATCCCAATTCATTCGGGCCTCAGGGCCTTTGCACTTGCTGTTTCCATTGTCCTTCAAGCTCCACTTCCCCCTGGCCAACTCCATCCTCTCATTTAGGTCTCCACTGAAGTGTCATCTCCCCAGGGAAGCTATCCTGACCACTCCTTAAAAAGTCGCACCTCCTGGGCGGCGCCTGTGGCTCAAAGGAGTAAGGCACCAGCCCCATATACCGGAGGTGGTGGGTTCAAACCCAGCCCCGGCCAAAAAAAAAAAGTTGCACCTCCTTACCTCTTCACTCCCATTATAGCACTGGTGTCTACTCAACATTGTACATGATATTTTTATTATTTCTGTTTCCCCCACTAGGATGTAGCCCTGTCTCTCAGCACTTCCTGCACAACAGATCCAGGGCTAAGCACTACGAATGTAGGAATTCATTTAGTCCTCATAACCAACCTCTGCGCAAGATACTATCTTTATCCCTATTTTACAAATTAGGAAACTTAGGCACAGAGAGGTTAAGTGGCCTGCAACATTATTTAGCTCAGAAATGAAGGAGCCGGGATTCACATTCAGGAAGGGGGGTTCCGGCTCAGCGCCTGTGGCTCAACAGGCTAAGGTGCCAGCCACGTACACCTGAGCTGGTGGGTTCGAATCCAGCCCAGGCCTGCCAAACAACAATGATGGCTGTAACCAAAAAATGGCCGGGCGTTGTGGCAGGCGTCTATCGTCCCAGCTACTTGGGAAGCGGAGGCAGGAGACTCACTTGAGCCCAGGAATTGGAGGTTGCTATGAGCTATAATGTCACAGCATTCTATCCAGGGTGTAGCTTGAGGCTCTGTCTCAAAAAAAAAAAAAAATGGTTCAACGGGCTAAAGTGCCAGCCACGTACACCTGACCTGGTGGGTTCGAATCCAGCCCAACCTGCCAAACAACAATGACGGCTGCAACCAAAAAAATGGCCAGGCATTGTGGCGGGTGCCTGTAGTCCCAGCTACTTGGGAGGCGGAGGCAGGAGACTTGTTTGAGCCCAGGAATTGGAGGTTGCTGTGAGCTATGATGTCACAGGACTCTATCCAGGGTGACAGCTTGAGGCTCTGTCTCAAAAAAAAAAGGAAGGTGGGTTCCAGTGTCTTTCTGGTACTTAGTAGGAGCTCAATGAATGAATGAATGAATGAATGAATGGCTCTGAAGCTTGCCCTTTCCTGCCTGGTCTCCCTCGACGTCCCCTCCCCCTCTTACCTCCATTGGAGAGCTGGGATGGTTTGATTGGCACTGCAGCTGCAGCCCTGCCAGGGGGTGTCCAAGGGCTGGGCCTGCCTGCCAAGCCAGTCCCAGGAGCCTTCATGGGGGCAGGAGCCTCCCAGGCTGGGCCTCCACGCCGGGCCTCACAAGCTGCTCGCCTCACTTCCTCCACCACAGCCACGTCACGGCGGGGCGGTGCCAGGGTGATAAAGACAGATGAGGCCACCCTCTTCTCAGGCTTTGAGGCCATCGATCCGCCTCCTGCTGGGGTTGGGGGCAGAGCAGGGCTCAGGGCACAGGGATGCACTCCACCTGGACACAGATGCCCCCACCCCTACCCCTAGGCCATGGAGATTCCTCACCATGCCAGCCAAAGAGGGGTGGGGGTGCCCTGCAGGAGAGGACACATGTCCACCAGAGAACTTGGCCACAGGATGGAACCCAAAAGTCCTAACTGCCCTCCCAACCTACTCAAAGGGCAGCTCTGTCCACCTCACCTCACAGATGATTTTCCTCCTCTGAGAAGTGCAAGGAAACCACAGGTCCTGCAGCTCCCAGCCCCAGCTCAGCTGAGGGCAGGCGCCTGCCGCTGGACCACACCCAAGTGACACCGCTCACAGGGGATCTGGATTCTCCTGGGAGAGCCAAAGTCCCTGCTGGGGGAAGGAAAGAGAAAGGGAAGTGTCGGAGTCAGGTCCAGGCTCTGGAGGCAGAGGGGGCAGGAGGGCAGTAAGGGTGACACGCAGGACCAGCTGGCAGTGTTCCCATGGCTCCAGGCACGTTCATTAAGTCCCCAATCCCCACCATGCTGCTGCAGGGCAGGCAGTATTATTACCCTGTCTTACAAAGAAAGAGAGACTCAGAGAGGCAAAGTCTTAACTCCTATCTTTCTGGAGCATAAACCTGACTCTCCTGTACTCAGAACCCCTCCACGGCTCTCTGACACTTAAGGATAAAGTCCAAATTGCTATGGACTCAGACCACTCATCCTCCCTCAGTAAGTCTCTTTTACTTGTCTTAGAATGTTTTTACTATGGTTTGGGTTTGGTTTTTGTTTGTTTATTTGACTTTTATTTTCTTGAGACAGGGTCTCACAGTGGTCTCATCGTAGTTCACTCCAACCTTGAATTCCAGGCCTCAAGGGATTCTCCAGCCTCGGTCTCCCAGAGTGCTAAGATCTCAGGCCTGAGCCACCAAGTGTGGCCCGTTTCTACTTTGTTTGTCCTCTTCTGCCCGCCCAGGGTGAATTTCAGCCTTCCCTTAGAGGCCCAGCTCAAGCACCACTTCCTCCAGGAAGCCTCCCTGGATTTCTGGCCTCCTCTGAGGTCTGTTGTGTGTTTACACAAGGGGCTGACAGCCCAACCATAGGATATGCGGGCTCACTATCAATTATCTGGCCCTGCATGTAGGCCTCCAGCTCTGTTTGTGTGTTTCGTGTGCCAGAGTGTAGAACTGATAACAGGGTGGCACCCTGATTCAGGAAAAGGACATTTCCCATCTCTCAGAGGATTCCAACAGACAGTAGGCTCAGGGACTCAGGCTGAGGCGGGTGAGTTGGCCACACCCAGCTCAGGAGTCCTCACTGAGCCCCCAATGCTTATGCCCAGTCCTAAAAATACACCCTTTTCCTATCTCTGTCTGGGTCATGTTGACATACCTTGAAGCCAAACCCACAGGTATATGGGGAAGAAATAGGGGCCCAGAGAGTGAACCTCAAGAAATGGGGCTGAGTGGGGGTCAGGGGACCCCAGTAGTGGACTTGGGAGTCCCTTGAATGCTGTTTGGCCCCAAAGTGTGTTGGCCGCTGCAGACCATCTTGATGACTGATGGAGAATAATAATAACAGCAAAAACAGGCTTGGTGCCTGTAGCTCAGTGGTTAGGGTCTACCAAGGTAGACAGGTTCAAACCTCATTGGGGTCTGCTAAAAAACACTGACAGTCTTGTTGCCTGTAGCTCAAGAGGCTAAGGCACCAGCCACATATACCTGAGCTGGCAGATTCGAATCCAGCCCGGCCTGCCAAACAACAATAACAACTACAACCAAAAAATAGCCGGGCATTGTGGTGAGCACCTGTAGTCCCAGCTACTTGGGAGGCTGAGGCAAGAGAATCGCTTAAGCCCAGGAGTTGGAGGTTGCTATGAGCTGTGATGCCATGGCATTGTACCCAGGGTGACAGCTTTAAGGCTCTGTCTCAAAACAAACAAACAAACAAAAAACAATGACAACTATAACCAAAAAATAGCCAGGCACTGTGGCAGGCACCTGTAGTCCCAGCTACTTGGGAAGTTGAGGCAAGAGAATTGCTTAAGCCCAAGAGTTTGAGGTTGCTCTGAGCTATGATGCCACAGTACTCTATGGAGAACGACATAGTGAATAGTGAGACTCTGTCTCAAAAAAAAACAGGGGTGGCTCAAAGGAGTAGGGCGCTGGCCCCAAATGCTGAAGGCAGCGGGTTCAAGCCCAGCCCCGGCCAAAAACTGCAAAACAAAGAAAAAAAATAGCAAAAACAACGTGTGACTCCCAATTCCTCTTAAGTTGGCTGATTAAAAAAAAAAAAATCTGTTCTGAATAAGAGACTAATATATTAGGAAAGACCTTTTTTTTTTTTTTTGAGACAGAGCCTCAAGCTGTCACCCTGGATAGAGTGCTGTGGCATCACAGCTCACAGCAAACTCCAATTCCTGGGCTAAAGCGAGTCTCCTGCCTCCGCCTCTCAAGTAGCTGGGACTATAGCTGCCCGCCACAATGCCTGGCCATTTCTTGGTTGCAGCCATCATTGTTGTTTGGCGGGCCCGGGCTGGATTTGAACCCGCCAGCTCAGGTGTACGTGGCTGGCGCCTTAGCCCATTGAGCCACAGGCGCCGGGCCAGGAAAGACCTTTAAGAGTCTTTGAGAGTACTTCTATTTTGTTTCTGGTTTTGGAAGTGACATTTGGAAGTATATATACTTATCCCAGCTGTCATAGGCTTTAGTTTCACACTTTGTTATGAGTTTAAGAATCTATTTTTGTAAATGATGTTAAGAACATATCTGAAATTTAAGTAAGGAATGTCAAACAACCGCACTTGTTTTGTGCCAGGCACCATGTCAAGTGCTCACCTGACTCTCCCCAGATGCAAGGAGGGCCACAGTGCCCCCACTTCACAGATGAGCCAAAGGTGAAAATGACAGACTCGGAATTCTAATGGAGCATCATCTAGTCCTGGGACCTTAGATGACACACTTTGTCTTCCTTGGATGGTACAAGGTCCCCAAATTCTCAGGCCTTTTCTCACCCCAGAATGGCCCCATCCGGACCGGGTAACCTGCGGTCAGCATATTCCGGGCTAGTTCTAGAGGCTGCTGCAGCCCTCAGGATGTCCCCGGCCCCCGGCCCCGCCTTTCCACAAAGCCCTGACCCTATGACACTCCTCCAGGAAGTCTAATCTCTCCAGTTCCTGGAAAAATGTTCACCAGAGGCCAGATGTTCACAGCTGGGTAGCCCCATCCCTTCCAAGCAGTTACTTCAGGGACCTCAGGCCCCAGGGAACAAGACTGAGCTGGAGAACCAGGAAAGGGAGCTTCCTCTTCCCTTGGATCCCTGTGCCCTCGAGTCACCCTGGAGGGGGTGTGTGTAAGCTACCCCAAGGGGCAGCCTCCCAGTCAGCCACGCCCAAGGCACCCTCCGCCCCCATCCGCCCTTACCCTCCCCTGCCCCCAGGCAAAACAGAGATCTAGTTGGGTAAGCAGAGAAAGTGGGAACAAAGGGAAGGAAAGTCATTTCCTGTCAAGAGGAAGGAAGGAGGCTGGTATCCAGCCAGTCACCCACCCAGCCCCGATTTAGGCTGCAACCCTGGTGCAGGAGTTGCGGTGCTGAGGTGGGTAGGCTCCCCATTCCCAGGGTCCCCCTTCCTATTCCTTATTGCCCCCTCCAAAAAAACTCTGGAAGCATCTCTAAGCCCCATTCTTTAATAACTGGATAAGCAGTCTATGTTTGGGTCTGCCATTAAGCTTTGCTGGAGGTGGGGGCAGCACCCTACCAAACATCGGGGTCTTTGCAGCCTTGGAGTGGGATTTAATCAACCTCTCCCCCATCCCAAAAAACCAGGGGAGGCACAGAGTTGGGTTCACACTGGGCCCTACTTCCTTCCTCCTGGGTGACCCTGGGCAGGTCACCAAACTTCTCTGAGCTGAGGGTGGCTGAGAAGACACGAGAGGGTGCTCGGATCTTGGCACTTGGTAGGTGTAAAGAGAAGGACGGCTGGTTATTCAGCCTAGGGGGCTGGGCTCTGCTGGAGGATCTTGAGAGGACATGGACTTAGCTGCCATCATTCTTAACAGCAGGAATCTGGGGCAGCGCCTCTGGCTCAGCGAGTAGGGTACCAGCCCCATAAATCGAAGGTGGCGGGTTCAAACCCGGCCTCGGCGACAAAAAAAAATAGCCGGGCGTTGTGGCGGGCGCCTGTAGCCCCAGCTACTCGGGAGGCTGAGGCAAGAGAATCGCCTAAGCCCAGAAGTTGGAGGTTGCTATGAGCTGTGATGCCGGGGCATTCTACCGAGGGCGATAGAGTGAGACTCTGTCCCTACAAAAAAAAAAAAAAAAAAAAAAGACCAGGAATCTAGGCCAGGCCAGGTGGCTCAGGCCTGTAATCCTAGCACTCTGGGAGGCCAAGGTGGGTGAATCACCTGAGCTCAGGAGTTCTAGACCAGCCTGAGCAAGGCGTTGTGGTGGGCGCCTCTAATCCCAGCTACTGGGAGGCTGAGGCAAGGGGAACACTTGAGCACAAGAGTGTGAGGTTGCTGTGAGCTATGAAGTAACAGCACTCTACACCAACAGCGACAAAGTGAGACACTGTCCCCTCCCCCCAAAAAAAAGTAAGAAAAGAAAAAGAAAAAAAGAGCAAGAATTCGCTTCCCAGGGGTCCTCAGATCCAGGCTGGGGGAGAGCCGACTCCAAGACTGCCCCACGACACACTCCTTGGGGATCGCCTAGTCCCACATTCCCAGCCCCCGACCGGCATTTGCGGCCCAGAGAGGGTCAGCCCGAGGGCCCTCCTTCCCCTCGCCTGACCCTGGCTGGGAAAGGGAGCCTGCAGCTCCGGAAACCCGGCGCCCTCCCGCAAGCAGCCTCGGAGCGCGGCTGGCCGGGTCACCGCGGGGCGCCGCCGAGGGTTTTAATTCGATCCATGTGCGGGACGCTGTCTTCTTTGTGAGGGAGCTTGTGCCCTGAGCGCCCGGACGGTCTCCCAGCTCCAGGGCAGGGACACGACCCCTTGCCACCCTTACTGGGCTCTGGCCCAGAGATGCCCCGTCCCCCTCCGGAGACAGACACCGAAGGACTGAGATTGACGACGTTAGGACAGCACCCCCACATACACCCGCCCTGGAGCGCGGGGGCTGGGGTCCCGGTTTGGGGGCGGAGTGGGCTCCAGCCAAGGGCTGCTCGCGCCCTTGTCTGTCACCTGTGTGTGGCCCGGGCAGGAGCGGAAGACAGGACCCCACCCCTCACCTCCCGCGCCCGCTTACCTGTGCTGCCCGCGCCCGGCGGCTGGGATCCGACTCAGAGCGAGCAGAGCCTGGAGCCGCGGCGCCTCCCGCCCCGCCGCCCTCCCCGCCCCTCGGCTCCCTCCGCCCCGCCGCCCCGCGCCGCCTTTACCATAAAAGGTGAAGCTCCAGGGGAGGGGGCGCGGGATTCCCGCCCCGCCCCACCTGCCGTGCTGTGCCCCACGCCGCCCCATCCCCCTCCCTTTGTCTCTTCGGCCACCTCTCCCCCTCCCCCTCTGCCCAGGCTCGGGTGGGGAGGTGGGGTGGGTGTGGGTCTTTCCCTTGCGGCCCACCCCCCAGGTCCTTCGTGTACCCTGAGGGGTCCTTACTCTTCTCCCCTAGGTCACCTAGGTTGGTCGCCCCACCTGCCCTGTCCAGTGGGGGGTGGGTGGGCTGCTTACACCTAGTTTGGCCTCAGGATCTGCCAGGGTCCTAAAAGTCATGCAGACCAGGGTTCCATGGCCCTTCACTAAGGTGCGACCTTGGCCTCCTGAGCCTCAGTTTATTCATCTGTAAAATGGGGTAACAGCTGCCTCCCTCTCCAGGGTGGCCTGAGGATAAAAGGGGATCAAGACAGTAAGGTGCACAGTCATTGGTTAATATCTGCTGGGTTTGGGGGTTTTCCAGGAAGTGCCCATGATCTGTTGTCCCAAGCAGTCACTGCCTGTCTGGATTCTGTAAGAGGTCAGCAGGTGGGTCTCAGTGTCCTGGGGGACAGGCTGCTCTGGGAGAACTGGCAAGCAGGTCCCAGTTGGCCTTGTGGCTGACTCCCTCCTTCCACCTCCTGTCCACCCTCAAAGCTGGAGTAGAGGGCAGGGCCCCCAAGGTGGCTGATTCGAACCCAGCCCCTGCCAAACTGCAACAAAAAGTTGCCAGGCGTTGTGATGGGCACCTGTGGTCCCAGCTATTAGGGAGCCTGAGGCAGGAGAATTGCCAGGCCCAGGAGTTAGAGGTTGTTGTGAGCTGTGATGTTATTGCACTCTACTGAGGGTGATGGAGTGAGACTTTGTCTAAAAAAAAAAAAAAAGCTGGAGTAGATAGAACACAGAGCCAGGAGGGGAGGCAGAGCCTGGGCTCTGGGGCCTGGGATGGGGCTGGGATGGGCCCACTGGGTCCCTAGAGGCTTCAGGAACATTGTGGGAAATGGAATCTGGGTCTGATTCCGAGCAAACAGATTGTTCTTTTGATTAAAGCCACAGTGGCTGAGGCCAGAGGAGGGCTGGACCCAGTGCCATCTGGGGGGCAGCCAGGCTCTTCTCTGGTAGCCTGCAGCTGCAGTTCCCTCACCCCCAGCACAGCTCTGGGGCTGCTCCTGAGGGGCTCAAGGTCATAGGGGTCGGAATGGGAGGGGTTACTAGACACTCAGAATCCCTCACCACTGATCATTGCCCCTCCCGTCCCTCTGGTCATTTGATCATCACAGCCTGGTTGCACTTACAGCAGCACAGCAGCTGCTGTGCCTGGGGGCTTCCTACATGCTGGAGCCCTGCCTCAAACTTCTCCTTTCATTCACCACAAGGGCCCTGTGTACCAGGGCTGATTATTACTATCCATGGGACACTGAGGCCTGGAGGGGCTTAAGGCCACTAAAGAGGCAAGTGGCTGAAATGGATTCAAAGTAGACCTATGGGTGGCCCTAGGCTAATCTAGTCCCTGGGGTGGGTATCTGCCAACCTTCACAGATGCAGAAGCTGAAGCTTGGAGAGGCAATTAAGAGGTCTATACTCCAGGCTCAGCGCCTGCGGCTCAAGCAGCTAAAGCGCCAGCCACGTACACCTGAGCTGGCAGGTTAGAATCCAGCCTGGGCCCGTCAAACAACAATGATGGCTGCAACCAAAATATAGTCGGACATTGTGGCAGGTGCCTATAGTCCCAGCTACTTGGGAGGCAGAGGCAGGAGAATCCCTTGAGCCCAGGAGTTGGAGGTTGCTGTGAGCTGTGATGCGAGAGCACTCTACCCAGGGTGACAGCTTGAGGCTCTGTCTCAAAAAAAAAAAAAAAGGGGGTGGCTGGCTCCTGTGGCTCATCAAGTAGGGTGCCGGCCCCATATACCGAAGGTGGTGGGTTCAAACCTGGCCTCGGTGAACTGCAAAACAGAAAAATAGCTGGGCACTGTGGCGGGCACCTGTAGTCCCAGCTACTCAGGAGGCTGAGGCAAGAGAATCGCCTAAGCCCAGGAGTTGGAGGTTGCTGTGAGCTGTGCGACGCCACGGCACTTTACCGAGGGCGATAACGTGACACTCTGTCTCTACAAAAAAAAAATCTTCACACTAGAGTAAGATGACCTCAAGGTGACTGAGCCTCAGTCAGCTCACTCCCCAGCTTGGCAATGATGCCCCCCACTCTGTAGTACCATTTGGAGATCTCCCTGTACCCTCTGCTGGGATGGAGCCACTGAATGCCAGAGATGGGAATGTCCAAAAGGAGGAAGGTACCACTACACTGTCAGCTGTAGTGCCCCTTTCAAGTGGTTGGTGACTCAGATAAAAATGGAGCTGCCCTCCTTTACCTCCATAATGTCTCTGAGCCACCTTTCTGCACCCTTCTGTGGAATAATAAGGTACTAAAGGGTTGACTTGGGACCTTGTTCAAGGTCACAATGACTCAGTCTAGGATCCAGGCCTCTTTCATCTGCTCTGGGATGGTGCAAAGGGAATATGAGGGTCCTGCTGCTTCCACTCACCTGGCGTCTTGCACTTCTGGCCACCCGTTCCTCTGCTGTTGCTCCTGATGGAAGAGTGAGTCCCAGCTAAGAGTCTTCTGCACCAGCCCGGGTGTTGGTGTCACTGATCAGCAGGTGCCAAACTTCCTGCAATGGAAACCCAGGAAGTGCGCTAGACGAGAACACACGCCCTTTGTCTGCCAGCTCAGAGGCCTATTGCCCTCTACCCTCCCTGCCAGGCTCGGACTGGCTTTCTTCCCTTCCCCTCTCCGAGGGCCCCAGCGGGCTCAGTCTTCTTTTAGGATTGTGACAGCTGAGACCCTGGGTGGTAGGGAAGGGTGAAGAGAGAGAGGTTTGGGCGCAAGGTCCAGGGCAGTGAGGACATTTGCTGCCATGCAGTCTGCTGGGGAGTGTGGCACCTGCTGTCCTCAGGAGAGGGCCTGGGCTCAGCAGACACTGGCTTGGCACCAACCATGTGCTGGGGGTCAGTCAAGGAGCCAGCAGGAATCAAGTCAGACACAAGCCATCCTTGTCCCCACGGAGCTTATGGGGAGGTAGGGGAGAGCAACACATAAAGCAAATTAATATAACCTTACAATTATCCGTAGTGAATGTGCTAATGAACAAGGGCTAAGACAGAAGATGGGGACGGGGACGGAGGTGAAGAGGGGTCAGTTAACCTAAGATAAGGAGGACCCAGAAGGAGAAGAACTGGGGAAGAAGCAGGGAAAAGGGACCGGTGGGGAAAATGTGGGCTTCGAGGTCAGACTTAACTCCCAGTGCTCTGGTGCTGTCTGTGACCTGGACAAGTTTTCTCTCTTCTCTGAATTGGTTGCCTGTGACTAGGGAGGCATATGCTTCCCTTTGCAGAAATGTTGGGACAAAGGGCCTGCCCATAGTCAGCATCCTGCAAATGGTAGCTATTCCACATCACTCTCACCTGGTTTCCAGAACATGCTGCTCACATCGTACACACTCTCTCCAGCTGGATCCAAGAATCAATTCTCTCTGGGCCCCCATTTCCTCTTGCAGAGATAGCAGGCCTCCCCTTATGGCTTTGTTGTGAGAATTTGATGGGATAATGTGGATAAAAATGCCTGATGCTAGTAGGTGTTCAGAGGTGAATCCCTCTCCTCTTCCCATCACAGAGAGGACAGATGTTTTGGAATATTATAGTGAGATGGACAAAGAGCTGAAGGAAAGGAAGAAACTTGGTCCTTCAGAAGGACATCTGTGGTTCCGGTCAGCCCAGTGTTGCTCTCCCTGATTCTGAAAACAGCACCCAGTTTTCTGTTTGGGGAACCTCCCCTCCATTTCTCAATGCCTGGGGCTCAGGTGGGATTACCACACCCCCTGGCTCTAGAGATATATACATACAGGACCCAGGTCTGGCCAATCACGGTGGTGGCTGTTAGTGCTGAGATAAGCACCTGTTCAGGCTCTGGGCTTAGCATCCTACCTCCATCATCTTCTTCAATCCTCTCAACAAATGGAAGAAACTGAGGCACAGAGAGTAACTTGCTCAAGGTCACATCCACCAGTGAATGAACATCAGTCAAACCCAGATAATCTAGCTCCAGGTCCCTTGACTGAATAGACCAAGTTTACAGGGAATGTCGTTCAGAATCCACTGGGGAACTGACCAGGCCGTAGTTACAGTCACATGGATTCCCCACTGTCAGGCCCCAAGCCTGTGCCCACCTGCCTCACTCAGGCAGGGCCCAGCTTCCCAAGACCCGACTGTGACAACAAAGTCTGGGTGTTAATCCCTTCCTAATTTGGGGGCCTAAGCTGGGTCTGGCCAGGCAGGCTGGTTCCCACGGCCAGGCCATCCACTCAGCAAATCAGCACAGGCTCTGGGGGGATGGGGGAAAAAGTAGGAGTGAAAGGGCCTTGCTGGTCAGGGCCCCTCCTCACCTTGTTTGTGAGGGTCCCTGAACCTGCCCCAAGCCCTCGCTGGACCCATTCCCCTCTTAGAGCCCCTATTCCCCCAGGAACCTCCACTCCCAGCAGCATCCGCCTATCTCAACAGCCCCCTTGCAGACCTATCTTGGCACCCCCATGTCCCAAGACACCTCCTTGTTAAAGCACAATATGGCCTAGATCCTGACACAGCCCCCTTTTGGCTTCCTCTGTCCTCTTAGCCAGAGATAGGTTTATTGTAAAGTTAATAAAACTGCTCATGGCCTCACTTGCACAGCCCCTGTGAGGCCTGGGAGTTACAGAGCGGTCTAGTCCGAGACAGAAGCCAGGTTACTCTCAGAAATCATTTCTACATAGTATTCTGGCAGACTAATCAGGGTCCATCAGAAGAATGGATCCAAATCTCCAAATCTCCTATAATTTGTTGTACTTTTTTCCTTATTCTAAATAAATATTCACTTTCACATGAATTTTGTATTTTTTTTTTTTTGAGACAGTCTCACTTTGTCATCCTCGGTAGAGTGCTATGGCGTCACAGCTCACAGCAGCCTCAAACTCTTGGGCTAGGGTGATTCTCTTGCCTCAGTCTCCCGAGTACCTGGGACTACAGGCACCTGCCACAATGCCCAGCTATTTTTGTTGCAGTTGCCAGTGCTGTTTTAGCTGGCTGGAGCCAAGTTCAAACCCCTCTTCCTCAGTATTTGGGGCCGGAACCCTACCCACTGAGCCACAGGTGCTGCCTGAATTTTGTATTCTTTTTCCTAAAGGGAGTCCTTGAAATTGGATCTGTTGGCTCTTATCTTTTTTTTTTTTTTTTTTTTAGATAGAGCCTCAAGCTGTCACCCTGGATAGAGCACTGTATCATCACAGCTCACAGCAACCTCCAACTCCTGGGCTCAAGCGAATCTCCTGCCTCTGCCTCCCAAGTACCTGGGACCACAGGTGCCCACCACAACACTCGGCCATTTTTGGGTTGCAGCTGTCATTGTTGTTTGGCGGGCTGGGCTAGATTCGAACCCGCCAGCTCAGGTGTACGTGGCTGGCGCCTTAGCCCGTTGAGCTAAGTTGCCAGGTGCCGAGCCAGTTGTTAGCTCTTATCTTTAGAATCCACTCCTCACAGTAGCTGGAACATCTCGCTAAGCAGCACCTGACCATCTTCTGAGCTGTGCACAGCCCTCTGTGGCTGCCCACTGCTCTAAGGGACCATGCCAAACTCCTCGCCCTGGTCCCCTGTGATCTAGCCCTAACCCACCTCTACAAGAAAGCCTCCAATTGCTGTGCCCCTCATCCCCTGCTCAGCCACACTGACCCTTCCTCATGCCTCAGACCTCTCTGGAGCCTTCAACACCATATCCTCGGCCTGAGAAGTCCCATCTTCTCACCTGGGTGATTCCAAATGCTTCCACACTGGTTTACCTGTTTCTAAACTATCTATTCTAACTTTTTAGACTTTGGAGACAAGATCTTCTATCACCAGGGCTAGAGTGTAGTGGTGGCATGATAGCTCACTGCAACCTCAAACTTCTGGGCTCAAACAATCCTCCCGCCTCAGCCTCCTGAGTAGCTCTGGTAGAGACAGGGTTTTGCTATGTTGCCCTGGTCTCAAGTGATCCTCCCAACCTTGGCCTCTCAAAGTGCTGGGATTATAGGCCTGAGCCACCACACTCGGCTTAAACTGTCTATTCTAAAAGCAGCAACAAAAGAGACTCCTTTAAATGTGGAAGGCAGATCATATCACTTTTCCCTGAAGATCCCTGCTCTGGGCTGTGGCCTGAGTGACACGCCCTGCCCACCTCTGTGGCTGCCTTCCTGTCACTCCATTCTCTAATGCTCTTGGAAGCCCCCCCTTGTTCCCCCTGCAAGGCCTTTGCCTGCACTGCACTGTTCTCTCAGCCTGGGACCTTGCTGTCTCCCTCCTTTCAGGTGTCTGCTCAAATGTCCCCTCCTCAAAGGAGCTCTCTGTAGAAGCAGCTTCTAAGACGTCCCCTGGGATCCCCTTGAATTCCTGCCCTCCCCTTGAGTGGGTGGCACCTAGTGACTTGCTTCTCACCAATGGATTCTGGCAAAAATAATGGATGTCACTTTCAATGCTGGCTTACAAAAGACAGGGGCTACTGCCTAGTTTGTCTTGCTGACCTGCCCAGAGGGAAGCCAGTGCTGTGTTGTGACCTGCCCTGTGGAGAGGCCCATGTGGCAAGGAACTGAAAGATGTCCCCAGCCTCCAGCTGACACCCCAGCCTCAGTGACACTTATTTTTTTATTGTTGGGGAATCATTGAGGGAACAAAGAACCAGGTTATACTGGTTGCATTTGTTAGGAAAAGTCTCTCTTATAATTGTGTCCTGCCCCCAAGAGGTCCCTGAACCCCCTACCCACCTCCCTCCTTCCCCTTCTCTACTCCATTGGATTCTTGCTTCTTCATTCTTGTGATGTTTTACTAAGAAGAATGTGTTTCAGCTCCATCCAGGTTAATACAAAAGATATAAAGTCACCATCTATTTTAGTGGCTGAACAGTAGTCCATGGTATACATATACCATAATTTGTTTTTTTTTTTTTTTTTTTTGGTTGTAGCCGTCATTGTTGTTTGGCAGGCCTGGCTGGATTTGAACCCACCAGCTCAGGTGTACGTGGCTGGAGCCCTAGCCTATTGAGCCACAGGCACCGAGCCACTATAATTTATTAAACCATTCCTGGATTGGTGGGTACTTAGGTTGTTTCCACTATTTGACCATTGTAAATTGAACTGTAATAAACAGTCTTCGTGACACCTTATTTGTAGCCTGTGAGAGACCCTGAGACAGAGGACCCAGCTAAGCCACACCCAGATTCCTGACCCACAGAAAAAGTGAGACAATAAATGTTTGTATTTCAAGCTAGTAAATTTGGGAGGATAATTTATTTATTTCTTTCTTTTTATTTTTTTGTAGAGACAGAGTCTCACTTTATCGCTGTCAGTAGAGTGCCGTGGCGTCACACAGGTCACAGCAACTTCCAACTCCTGGGCTTAGCCGCTTCTCTTGCCTCAGCCTCCTGAGTAGCTGGGACCACAGGCGCCCGCCACAACGCCTGGCTATTTTTCTGTTTTTGCAGTTTGGCCGAGGCCGGGTTTGAACCCACCACCTTCGGTATATGGGGCTGGTGCCCTACTTGCTGAGCCACAGGTGCCGTCCCAGGGAGGATAATTTATTATACAGCCATAGATAACACCGTCCCCTGCACTTTTGGTCCCCTTCCCAGCCTTATTTTTCTTTGCGGCACTAGTTGCTACCTGCTATCACAATGATTTGTGGAAGGTGACAGGGTGACCTCCACAAGGCCAGTGTTGTACATCTTACTGGTCTCAGCACTCCCCCCAGTGCAGGACCCCACTCAGGGATTACTTATTGAATAAATGAATGAATGGGTGAAGAAATGCAGGGCCCTCAGAAAGCTGATGCCACAGCTCAGAAAAGCCAGAAGTAGGGGGCTTAGGAGAGGTGAAGCTGGCTCATCCCAGTCCCAGCTACCCCAGGGGTCAAAATCAGAAGCATCACTGGCTCTAAGCAGAAACTGGGCACCCACCTCTTTAGGACAATGTTGCCCCCACCCTAGGACCTTGGTCAGGTGGTCAGGGCCCAGGCTTCACCCTCTTACGGTCTCTGTGGGAGAGCTGGTCTCAGCCCCCTGCTTCTCCTGGACCATAAAATTGGGATTATTTTGTGCCCTCTGGACTTCAGGCCTATTTTTCCTCATTTGGTCTGGAGATTTGCTAAATGCCTCATTTAAAGTGATCTAATTTTTATAACCTTGCCAAGCTTTTCAAAAAAATAATTTGATAAGAAAAAATTCCTATTCCAGGCCATGTGTCCCAAGTATTGTTTGGAAAATGGTCCCTGTGCCCATAAAAAGGAAAGGACTGCTGAGTCCAGTTCCCTCTTGGCCCTGTCCCCAATGGATCCCAGGCTGTGCCAGAGGCTAAAAGGCTAGAGCATCTTCCAGCAAAAACACTGGGCCCTGGTTGAAACGCAAAGCCCAGTCTGGATCTGGCAAAGGGCTGGCCCTGTGCCCACCTAAGTGAGCCATTTCCTCCCAGACTAGGGCAAGTTTCCTGCTGGAGAGAAAGGAGCACATTCCCAGGTGGGGGGTGGCTGTGTCTTTTCCTGGGGGAAGGGGCTTCCACAAGCATTTCCCCCACCTCAGCAACTATGCCCTGGGATGAGAGGCCTGTCTTGGTGGTAGGGCCGCGGGCAGCGTTCAGAGGTTGGGCTTGAGCTGTCCAAGGGATGGCCATTCCTGTGGGATGTCCTGAAACCACCCCACCCAGCCTTGGGTCCAGCCTACCCTGCATCCCAGCTGTGTTCTGGGTGGGGGCTCCAGGGTCCTAGGCCAGCTCCTGCCTGTTCTCAAGCAGCAGCCCTTGGGTGACTGCGGTGGCCTTTGCTGAAAGGTAGGAAGCCATGAGAGCCAGTGTACCAGTGCCGCTTCCAGGCCTCCTCTACTCCTGATGCCTGCCTCTCCCAGACAGTTCTGCTCTCAAACCCTTTTGCTGGGAAGGTTTCTTGGTCCTATAGGACCCCTCCTGAGATAGAGCCCTGAGTTGGGGCCCTCAGTCCCTATGAAACCTAATGTCCTGTGGGCTGGGAGCTTGGGCTAGGAGAACATGGCTGGCCTGGAGCGTCAGTCTCCTTGGACAAAAGGTGGCTTGAACCACATCCCAGAGCCAGCCAGGAGTGGCCCAGCTGCCTTTCTCACACCCATTCACGTCAGTGTCCCTGGATCAGAAGCATCAACAAGAGGAGGGCAGCAGGGAGCCTGCAACACACTTGAACTCTGGGGGGTCAGGCAGCCTGGATTCAGATCCTGGCTTGGCCACTTACTGCCTGTGTGCCCTTGAGCAGGTTACCTAACCTTGCTGAATCTATTCCTGAATCTGTAAGAAGAGATAATAGTACTTGTTTCTTGGGGCCAATGTCTAAATGAAGTGAGATAATAAAAGTACCTGACATATGTCGGTGGCTTGTCCAAGGTCACATGGACAGTAGGCAGAGCAGCTGTCTCCTGACCCTTTGTGTTCCTTGAGCTGGGCCCTGTGGGGGAATACAGACTAAACAAGGCCAAGACGGGGAGGGTCCACATGGTCTTTGGGGACCCAACACCACCGACACAGGCTTCCTTCAGCAGTTTCTTAGCCTGGGATGGGACGTGATGTGATACCATCCACCCAAGACCGCAAGTGGGTGCTGAATCATGAGTCCTTTCCACCCTGTCCCCTCCCCCCTCAGCCACTCTTCCTGAACTCCTTCCCCTGTCCGCAGGGAGCCTTGCAAGGGACCCCACCCAGGCCAGCCTGAGGCACATAGCCCTTGCTGGAAGAGCTGTGCAGCCTCAGAAAGGCTTCTGTCCCTCTCTGGGTCTGTGATTCTAAGCACAGGTTGAGAAAAACATCACCTTTATTATTTATGGGGAGGGAAGGGGGGACTGGTACAGGGGAAGCCATGCTGAGGGTGCAACTCTCCCTATGCCCCAACCCTGCCCAGGAAGGCTGGTCTGAGGGGCTGTGTTCATTACTCACCCCAAGAAAAAGAGGAATTAAACCAAAGGGCCCCCAGTTGCCCCTCTCTCCAAGGCCCCCACCCCCAAACCCTACCCTCCCTGAAGGGGGCCTCCATGCCCACCCCTGGGGGGCCAGGCCTGCTACTTTGTCCTCCAGGCAGTGTCCCGGGCTCAAGGTCCACAGGTCAGCCCAAGTAGGCCTGAAACAGACTCCAATACTCCTTGAGGTGAATCAGGAGGGGGCTGAGCTCTGCGGCTGGGCAGGTTCGGAGGGCTGGGGCTGGCTTGGCATTGACACCGAAGGCCTCTGGAATGGAAAATCCTGAAGGAAGGTGGGGAGTGAAGGAGGGATGGAGAACACCACCATTTCTCCCACCTCCTGGGGGGGCCTCAGGCTCCAATTATCTGGGACTTTCCTTCCACTCAGGGTTTGGGGATACAGGCTGCAGGGGGCAGTAGAGAGGGTAGGGGGTGCCTCTCAACCTCCCCATTCCTCGTGAGCTGGGCAGAAGCCACAGCCCGGCTAGAGCGGGGGCCAGAGGAATTACAGCTCCAATCATTTCCCTACCCCAAGAGAGGTCACCCTAGTTCTTCCCAAATGTGGGATTCTCAGGCTCCTGGGGCTATTCAGAGCAGTGCTTCAGTGTCGGGGGGGACACAACATACGGACTGGGGTGCCCACCTGGATCTGGCATAGGTCGAGCAGGGTGCGGGAGCCTGCCAGACACCACAGCTCGCCCAGTAGGGAGACGAGAACGCCCAGGAGGTCCAGCCAGCGGCCTACAGTCAGCAGCAGCACGAAGAGACCGCCCATGCGCACCAGCACCGTTTGGACCTGGCCCTGCAAGCCTTGCAAGCTGGGGTGCTGTCGCTGCTCCTCTAGGGGACACAGCGCCTGTCACCGCCTGCCCCCATATCCCAGTTCTGGACCCCCCAGCTCCCAGATTTGACATCCCCAGGGTGAACGTTCCCCTCTGCCATGATCCTCCCCGCTCCTCTTTGTCCCTGTCCCACTCTCTGAATACCCACAGCATGCCAGGGACTCCCAGAACTCTGTAGCTCAACCCACTGGTCTCCCTTTGGCTCCTCCTGCACATCCATGTCTGAGCCATCAGTCTGCCCTGTCAACTCCTTCTGCAAACACATCCCCATCAGAGAACCTCTGGCTATTCCCATGGTCTACCCGGGCCCAGCCCCTTCCTCTTTCAAAGCAGCCTCCTCACTGGGCTCCTGGAATCTGTTCTTGACAAATTGGTGCCTGCTAACCAGCTATGGTGGATTTCACAGCTCTGCATATAACCCTCCTGGGACTGCCCACTACAATAGTAAAATCCAAACCCTCACCTCGCCTTAGGAGGCCCTGCTGGATCTATGCCTGCTTCCTAGCCTTGCCTGGTCTCTGTTCACTACCCCACAGACATCCTGGCTTTCTTTTTTATTTTTTGAGACAGAGTCTCACTCTGCCACTCTAGGTAGAGTGCTGTGGCGTCATACTTCACAGCAACCTCAAACTGTTGGGCTTAAGTGATTCTCTTGCCTCAGCCTCCAAAGTAGCTGGGACTATAGGCACCTGCCACAATGCCCAACTATTTTTAGAGATGGGGCTCAGGCTGGTCTTGAACTCCTGAGCTCAGGCAATCCACCTGCCTCGGCCTCCCAAAGTGCTAGGATTACAGGATTATTGGTCGGAGCCACCACTCCTTGCCTTGTTTTTTCTTTTTCTTTTCTTTTCTTTTTTTTTTTTTGAGACAGAGCCTCAAGCTGTCACCCTGAGTAGCGTGCTGTGGCATCACAGCTCACAGCAACCTCCAACTCCTGGGGCTCAAGCGATTCTCCTGCCTCCGCCTCCCAAGTAGCTGGGACTATAGGCGTCCACCGAAACGCCTGGCTATTTTTTGGTTGCAGCCGTCATTGTTGTTTGGCAGGCCCGGGCTGGATTCGAA
>CAUYON010199551.1:0-19465 GCA_963573935.1 Arctocebus calabarensis
CTTCAACAAAAGGACTCCTCTTTATTTATTATTATTATTATTTTTTTATACAGAGCCTCAAGCTGTTACCCTGATAGAGTGTTGTGGCATCACAGCTCACAGCAACCTCCAATTCCTGGGCTCAAGTGAGTCTCCTGCCTCTGCCTCCCAAGTAGCTGGGACTACAGGTGCACGCCACAACGCCCAGCCATTTATTTTTTTTTTTTTTTGGTTGCAGCCATCATTGTTGTTTGGCAGGCCCAGGCTGGATTTGAACCCGCCGCCTCAGGTGTACGTGGCTGGCGCCTTAGCCCATGGAGCCACAGGCACTGAGCCAGGACTCCTCTTTAAATTTAACTTGTTTGCCAGGGTAGTCTTTGTGGAACTCCTGGGCACAACAGAATAACCCATAGCTGACATAACCAATAGTGACCATTGAATACTTTCTCTGTAAGATAAGAAACAAAGCAGAGATTCCCTCTCTCACACCTCTGTTTTTGTACTGGCAGTCCTGGCCATTGCAATAAGGCAGTAAAAAAGTAACAAAATGCTTAAAGTTTAGAAAAAAGTAGTAAAACTGTCACTGTCATACATAATTTTTTTTTATACCAAATCAAATCATAAAGAATCTGTTAGTACTAATAAATGAATTCAGCTAGGATACAATGTTAATATACAAAAATCAGTTTTTAAATGTACATCAGCAAAAAGCTGAAGATGAAATTTCTTAAAATTCCACTTACAAAACCCATAAAGTTCTTGGGAATACATTTAACAGAACATGTGCGAGACTTCTACACTGAAAAACCAAAACACATTGCTGAGAGAAATCAAAGATGACCTAATGAAATGGGGTCATATATATACCATGCTCACAAATTAGAAGATTCAATAGTTTTATGATGTCAATTATGCACAAAATGATTTATGCTTTCAATATAATACCACTGGGCTTTTTTGGATAAAAAACGAGAAGCTTATTATCGAATTCACATGAATATGTCAGGACCTAAATACTTAAACCAATATTGAAAAAGGTGACTAAAGTTGAGGACTCACACTGCCTGACTTTGGGCCTTACTATAAAGCTACTGTAATCAAGACAGTGTGGTGCTAACTTAAGGATCAACATATGGATCAATGGAACAGGATGGGGAACCCAGAAATAAACCCACCCTTGTATAGTTTTTATAGTTTAGCAGTTTAATTTTATCCAAAAAGGAAAGCGAACATCTTTTCTTAAAAAATGGTGCTAAAATAACTGGATATCTCCAAGGGATAGAAAGGAACACCTACCCTTACCTCACATCATACATACAAATTAATTTGAGATAGATCACATAAATGCTAAATATAAATACTAAAACCATAAGGCTTTTAGAAGAAAACACTGGAGAATATCCGCCTGACTTGGAAGTAGACAAACAGCAGGAAGCAATAATTATATTTTTTAAGTTTTAATAAGTTAGAATTCATCTCCATTTTTTTTCTGTTTTTGGCTGGGGTCAGGTTTGAACCCACCACCTCCAGTATATGGGGCCAGCGTCCTACTCCTTTGAGCCACAGGTGCTGCCCAGAATTCATCTCCATTTAACACTTCTCAGCAACAGATACTATTCAGAAAAGGAACAGGCGAGCAAACCCCAAACTGGGTGAAATATTCTCAAAACATATTTAACAAAGAGCTGCTATTGAAGATATATAAATAAGTCCTACGACTGAGTGAAAAAAGAGATAACAACCCAATTTCAAATATGCAAACAATTTAAGCAGACACTTTACAAAAGAATACAAAGAGTCAATGAATACTTGAAAAAATCTTGTCAGAGAAATTAAAATTAAAACTACAATGAGATACCCATTACAGACCCACCAGAATGGCTATAATTAAAAAGAAACAAAACTCCAAAATCGGGCAAGGATGTGGAACAACCAGCAGTCTCATACATTGATGACGGGAATATAAAATGGCATTATCACTTTAAGAGAAGTTCTGGCAATGTCTTATAAAATTAAAAATACACCTGTGATCCAATCATTTCACTCCTAAATGTTTACCCATGAGAAATGGCATTTGTTGGCCCCATTGCCTACTTCCCACGGCAAGGAGTCCATTTGCTATCTACGGTGAGCTTATCTTGCTCTGTAAGCCTTCCCTAAACCTATCTTTCTCTTCCTTGCTAAACTTTGTTTCACGCTTACCTTAAAAAAAGAAGAAATGGCAATTGTTTACAAAAAGGCTTCCACAGGTATAAGAATGTTCATTACAGCTATATTTTTTAATAGCCCCAAGCTGAAAATAAACCAGAAGTCCTTCAACAGGAACATAAACAAACTATGGAATAGTATTCAGCTCTGAAAAAGAAATAAACTACTGATACAAGCACTGATATGGATAAATCTCAAAAATGTTATGGGGTATAAAAGAAGTTAGATGCAAAAGAGCATAAACACTATGATTCCACCTACAGGAACATCTGGAATAGGCAAAATTAACCTACAAAAATAACAACAGTATTTACCTCTAGGAGTGTGTAAATTAGCTGTAATTATATGAGGAAACTTTCTGAGAGTGAAGGTGACCTCGTATATCTTGACAGGGGTTTGGGTTACACAGGCATATGCATTCATCAAAGCTCACTGGATGTACATGTAAGATTTGTACACCTTCCTCTAAGTAAATTTCATGAAACAGCCAGACTTATGGACAGCGTTGTGACTGCAGTGAAAAATACCATAACATATTGTATACTTGAAATTTGCTGAGAGAGTAGATTTCAAGTGTTCTTACCAGAAAGTAAAAAGGTCAATATATGAGGTAAAGAATATATTAATATGCTGGATTGGGGTAATTATTCCACAATATATGCACACATCAAAACATCATGTTGTATACCCTAAATATATAAATGTTTTATTTGTTAATCATGCCTCAGCTGCGGGGGCGGGAGGAGAAACAACCACATGCAAAATTGAACTTCAGTTAACTCTCACTTTGCTGATGTAATTAATGGAAAAAGTATACTAATGTCTGAAGTTTACTTTGAAATGCATCCAAACATAACGTGGATTGATGGCTGGACAGTTGGATACATGGTGATAGGTATATTAAGTGCTGACTATAAAATTCTTTCAACTCTCAACTAAGTTTAAAACTTTTCATAAAAAAAATGTTAAGAAAAAAGGGCTCTTTAAGAATTCCTTCACGGAATAGAACACGAGAAAAGTCAGCATTCCTAAAACCATAAGTTATAGTAGTGCAGTGTCAACAATAGTATCTGGTATTTGTAGGACCTGCTACAGTTATGCTATCAAACATACACTATCTCTTGACTCACAGAAAATACCCCATTAGCACAAGAAGGGCAAATTTTTTATATATGAAAAAGCTAAGGCAAAGAAATCAGTGTGCCCAAAGTCCAACACAGTATCCATTCCTGCCCTCCGCTGGCTCTTTCTCCCAATGCAGCCACGGTAGCCTTTCTGCATGCTACCCACATACATCCCACTTCTTAAAAGTCCTTCAGTGGCCTCTTACTGCTGCTAGAAGGAAGCCCACAATATTCAACATGGTTTGTGAGCCCCACACAATCTGGCAAGCCAGTTTCAGCAAAATTTTGCATTTGTGTGCTGTGGTCACACTGACTTTTCGTAGTTCCCCTTACACGCTAGGTTCTTTACCACCTCAGGACTTTTGCATGTGCTCTTCACACAACTGTTTCCATAATTAAGTTAAAGCCCATGTTTTTCAGAGCTTAGTTTAAACATCACGTCGTAAGAGAAGCCCTTCCTTCCCTTTTCCCTCCCCTACCACTTTCCAGACCAGATCAGGACACCTGCTGATACCCACTCAGGGCACCACCTCCCATCTAGGCTTGCTCATCTCAGCAGATGGCACAGCATCTGTCCAGCTGCTCGGATCAAAACCTGGGAGTCATTCTTGCCTCCTCTCTTTCCTTTGCATGCAACATCCAGTGTGTCTGCAAATTCTCTTGGCTCTACTTTCAAACTTTTTCTGAATACATCCTGTCACATGACTGTTTCTCACTACCTTGGATTATTATCTCCTCACCTGAACCACTGAGATGGTCTCCAAACTGGTCTTCATGACCTATTTTCAACACAAAGACCAAAAAAATTTCTTTCCCTTTAAAAGAAATGTATTGTAGTAAGAGCTACTGACACAAGATCTCCCTCTTACATTTTTGTGCACAATACTTTATTCTTGACTGTAGGTACAGTGCTGTACAGCAGACCTCCAGAGCTTATGCGTCTTTCTTAACTGAAACTTGATGCCCATTGATTAGGAACTCCCACATCCCAGTCCACTCTGATTCTGTGATATGACGAGAGAGTGATCCTTTCAAAACGCTCAAGTTAAAGCATGTTGCTCGTCCTTCCAGCGGCTCCCTGTTCCATTAGCAAACGCCAGACTCTTACGATGACTTGCAGGGCTCCACCCGGTCTGGCTCCCACCACCTCATCCATCTCCCCTCTTACCACTCTTTTTCATACTCATTCTGCTCTGGCCACATTGGCCTACTCCCCAAACACAGGGCACTTTTCAGACTTAGACTTTGCATTTGCGCCCTCTGCCTGGAATGTTCTGGAATTGATACTTGGATCGCTCGCTCACCTTGTTCAGGTTTTGTTCACATATTACTTCTGCAGAGAGGCTACCCTTGACCATCCTCCCTAAAATATCACCTCCAGTCACTTTCTATCTCCTGGACTCACTCGATTAAGTCTCATAGCATTTAGAACTAAGCAATATTAAATTACATCATTGGTTTTCTCGTTGATTAATTTGCTTATTTTCTCCTTCTTCAAGGAGAACGTTAAGTTCCACGAGTGGCAGGATTTGCTGTTTGGGTAACCACTGCAAATGGAAGGTCCATGATTACTAGGTCCTCAGTACCTAGTAATCACTCCATAAACGTTGAATGAATTTACGTTATGTAAGCCTCTCTGTATGTTTTCTTCGTAGCCTTTAGCACAGTTTACAGTTATAAATTTGTGCAAATATTTTATTTATTTTGGCCTCCCCAGTGGATTGTAAGCCCCATTAAGGGCAGGAATCACGTCAATTTTACCCCCACTTAAGACCTAAATATCTAGCCACAAGGTAGGCTTAAAATTATTTGTCAACTAAAAGGAGTAAATGAATGAATGAAGGCATGAACAGTAAAGGAACAATCAGTGCTCTCTGGAGCTACAACTGGAACCTAACAATATTACTTCCATGTTGTACACACCAGTGTTTCAGACACAGGAGGAACATGCACAGGGCATAAAAAGAAAAGTGAAATTTGGGCTCACTCTAGGGCCTTACCTTTCTGCTTGATTAGAAAAAGTAGTGCTGGAAGCCAATCTAGGAAATAAAGTAAACAGAGTCACACAGATATCTTAGGTTTCATGAAAAAATACATCAGCATCACAGTAGGACGTCTTGCAGCTCAGACTTAGATGGGAATATGTGTAACCATTGACAATTCCCTTGCCCAGGGACAGAGGGCCCATTCAGCGGTCAGTCCCCAGGGTTAACACAGTCCCCGAGACCTGCTTTCTGTGTCAAGTCAGATATTTCCATGGAGAGCCATGCAGTTAAAGTTGGTTTTCTACTACACGAACAATGTACGAAACGGCATCTGAGTCAGGTTTGACATTTATCAGAGCAACATTTGACCTAGTTCATCTCCATATTAACTGAACTCAAAATTTGTTTCTTTTTTTTTTTTAAATCATAAAGATATTTATTGAACACTTAAGACTGGTATCCTTAACCTTTTTTATATGCATGTACCTTGGCAGTTTGATGAAGCCTATGAAATTCTTTGTTTTTCTTTTTTGGAGACAGAGTCTCACTCTGATACCCTGGGTAAGGCGCCATGGTGTCATGGCTCACAGCAACCTTCATCTCTTGGGCTCAAGAGATTCCCTTGCCTCAGCCTCCCAAGTAGTTGGGACTACAGGCACTTGCCACAATGCTAGCTTAATTTTTCTATTTTTAGTAGAGATGAAGGTCTTGCTCTTGCTCAGGCTGGTCTCAAACTCCTGAGCTCAGGTAATCCATCCTCCTCAGCCTTCCAGAGTGCTAGGATTACAGATGTGAGCCTCCATGAAATTCCAGCTCCTATGAAATTCTTGGAAAAAAATTTTTTTAATGCTAAAATAAATTATATACAATTAAAAAGGAAATCAATTATATTGAAATAGAGTTATCAACATATTAACTGATTTATATCTTAAACACCTTGTAGGCCAATACTCTGTGTATTTGTGTGCATGCACATGATGGGACCAGATGTCACATGATAAATACCCTCAATAACCAGCTGACTGTCTGGACAGCAGGGACTGTAGAGACACAGAGAGCTCATGGACAAAATCAAGAGCATGGTGGCTTATCAGCTCCACAGTGGTGCTACTATTAGTGTTGTCAGATCTTAGAATTTCTTTTTTTTTTTTTTTCTCCAGGTTACACTGATTGCATTTGTTAGGTAAAGTCCCTCTTACAATCATGTTTTGCCCCCAAAAGGTGTGGCACACACCAAGACCCCACCCCCCCTTGCTCCTTCCTTCTCTCTGCTCTTCAAAATTTGTTTCTTGATACAACCTCTGAAACCTAACTACAAACAAACCACAAATTAGAAAAGTCTCTATAACAGTGATTTTCAGCCAGAGTGCCGCAAGAGGATCTCAGGTAAAGACCATTAATTAAATTATTTTCAAAAGAATTTCAAAGCACAGTAAGTGTATTTTTTTTTTTTACTTTTTTATCACCATAATTTAAGTGTGCCACAGAAGTTTAACAATAGGTTCAAGTGTATCAGGAGATAAAAAATGTTGAAAAACATTGCTAAGACAGTAGAATTGCTAACAAGAGCATCTGTCAGCTAACTGTTGGGTTGAAAAGATGAAAGGGAAATCTGTTATAATAAGAAGAGAAATCTATTGGTTGAGTATAACCAATATACAACATGTAATTTCTGAAAAATATCATTACATAGTTTTGTTCATGTGGAAATATTCTATATTATCATGTAGAAAGAGAATGCACTAAATTTATTGGTTTGGAAGAACATGTCTTGACCAATAAGATACTGAAAAAGCAAATAAAGAGAATGCTGCAAATTTATTTACTTTATTAAGACTACAAGTATAAGAGTGAACTGAGCCAAGAACCAATTTAGAGAGGGCTACAGGGTCTCTCTGTAGCTGGCACCCACTAACACCAGACAGCATTCCACTTGTTTTCAGTGTAATTTATTTTATCTATTGTTGTTGTTATTATTATTATTATTTTTTGAGACAGTGTCTCAAGCTGTCGCCCTTGGTAGAGTGCTGTGGAGTCACAGCTCACAGCAACCTCAATGCTTGGGCTTAAGCTATTCTCTTGCTTCAGCCTCCCAAGTAGCTGGGACTACAGGTGCCCGCCACAACGCCTGGTTATTTTTTGGTTTTAGTTGTCATTGTTGTTTGTCAGGCCCGGGCTGGGATGGAACCCGCCAACTCCAGTGTATGTGGCTGGCACCCTAGCCACTGAGCTATAAGCACTGAGCCTCCAGTTGTTTTGTTTATGGACACTCTTATGATAATGGCACTAAAACAAATACGCACAGGCAAGCCACAGGTTTCCAAACTTTCTTCTTTTCTGCCACACAGTACATACATACACTAATGACAGAGGATTAGCAAAATAAAAGTCTATGCACACTTTTTGTGGTATCTGTCACTACAGATAAGAAAAAAAGTCCTCACAGAATCAGTACAGGTGACACTCCAGAAACAGTAATTAAGGGTGTAGCAATTGTGATCTTAATGGCTGCAACCAGAAAAGGGGGCGGGCAAAGTTGAAGGCAAGTAGACAGGGAAGTGGGAGATCATATGGAAAAGCATAGGTGATAACCAAAGGGTTATGCTGAGTCTATAAACTCTGAGAAGACCTGGGAATGGTTCCTGTGGTCGCAACTTGCATAAATAAACTATATGTCTGTAAATCCACATTGCCTCATCTGTTCTCTGTGGTGGAATCGAGCCATGCGAGGAAGCCCTGAATCAGGGGACTATTGAATCAGTTTCCTTGGTAGCTTTGGTGAGTAGGCTAGGTTGCTTAGAATTGTGGCAGCTTGCATTAAATGCACTGTCTTATGCTAGTCTACCCAAAGGAGGTAGAGCTTTAAATATATGTGTGTATCGATACATAAGAAATGTATCTGCTACATTTTCCCCTTGCTTTTCTTCAAAGCTCATCTGCTTCTCTTTCTATTCTAATAGCTGTCAGTGCTTGAACATGAACTACTCTTGCTTATGTTAAAACAAACAAACAAAAAAACTAAAACAAATTCCCCTATATAACTTAGACCAGTCATTTCAAATAGTTGGTGACAGACAAGAACAATAATTCTATCTGTTTAAAAATTAAAAGTAATGATGGTAGGAACTGAGCTTTTGCATCAATAAAACCCTCAACTCCACAAGTATTGCTAATAGCTGATACAACATTTATTCTACAATTTTGATTAGGTCAAAATCAAGGTCTTAAGGCCAGGTGCAGTGGCTCACGCCTGTAATCCTTGCAGGAGGGCTGAGGCAGGTGGATGTCTGAACTTAGAAGTTGGAGACCAGCCTGAGCAAGAGTGAGACCCTGTCTCTACTAAAATTAGAAAAACTAGTCGGGCACTGTGGCAGGTGCTTGCGGTCCCAGCTACTCAGGAGGCTGAGGCAAGAGGATTGCCTGAGCCCAGGAGTTTGAGGTTGCTCTGAGCTATGATGACGCCACAGCACTCTACCCAGGGTGAGAAAGTGAGACTCTGTCTCAAAAAAGAAAAAAAAAAAGCAAAGTCTTAAATGAAATAATTCAGCTTTTCTTATCTCTCCATCTCCCCATGTTCATCACTTACTTTGCACGTTGGCTACTTCGAAGTTTAGAGGTGGGATGGTTAGACTTACTTTTATGCTATCTCTGACTATATGACTGCCAAGGATCCACAATAAAACCAGGGGGAAGGGATGACAGAGTCATGTAGTTTTGGGATAAAGGAATTTATAATGTCTTCCTATTTATCCTTAACTTGATATCAGCCTTTAAAACAAAAATATTAAAGTTTAGCTCCATTTAGATTCATTCCATTTCCCTCCCTCAAATGCCAAGAATTTGCAGAATCCAGTTCAAACTCTACCCTAAGAAATCTTCCTAGACCTTCCCTAAGAAATCTTTTCCATCCTGACCTTGTACAGCACTCAGCATTCCTACCACTTATTATTGCGCTTAATCATGCCCTACCTTGTATGGCTAGAAACGCAGTAAGTTTCTTCTTCAGCATCTAGGCCACAGAGCCCTTGAGGACAAGAGGTAGGTTGAATGCCTGCAGCCTAAAGGACCTGGCACCATGTTGGCACAGACCATAAATTTAATAAATGTATGTGTCATTTAATTCATTTCTCTCCTAGAAATTGTGCAGGCAAGGACTAGAGTTTATTCCTGAATATGAACTTTATTCACATCCATGAAATACATGGTTTTTCTTCTAATGCCCTCTCTACTAAATAGAATTTTCTGAATGTGAACGCCTTCAAAGCAACTAAGCTAGATCTCCCCTCAGTCAGGTTGCAGGACCCTGTTCCCAAACATGTATGTCCTTCCTTTACCAGAAATGTAATCTGCTGTATTGCCAAACATCCCCTCACGACAACGTCCTAGGTTTCATAGTTAAGCAAAGTGCCCTTGAAATGACAAAAATGCCTAGAGAATCCCTCTCAAAATAGGTTAAGAGAAATAATAATAATAGCTAATACTTAATAGCTGCCTCTATGAATGGCTGACTGTTCTGAGCGTGGTCACAAACAGCACACCGAGTGACGGAGGACCCCATACAGTGGAGCCTTCTCACTGCAGTCTCCCCTGGCCTCACTCTGGCATCATGACTCATGACCCCACACAGATGGAGAACTCAATCAAAAGATCAGTCCAATTGGTTTTCAAAAGTAGTCTATGTTGATCTTCCCTACACCAAGCATCTTCAAGGTGAATTTTTGACCTGGCAATTCTGACTTTGAGATGCAGACTGAATGAGGAACCTTCCTACCAAACAGAACAGAAGCCACCACTCACCTCCCCACAGACTGCATGATGTCCAGCAGCAGCGGGGCTGCCAAGTCTGGGCTTAAGTGAATGAACGTGGAGAGGACCACAATGGCCAGCCCGAGGGTTTCTTCATCATATTCTTCAAGAATGGCCCCACAGTCATGGCATCTGCCAACAAAACCAAGGAATGAAAGAAACCACAGTTTCAAGGTTAACAGATGACACACAAGCCCTTTTCGGGGGGGGTCTTAGAAGAGGACTCAAATGGGATCCGTGGCCCCATTTTAAGGGTAAATAGGGGACTCCAGTGTCACCATCACAACAGACACAGCGATGACCTGAGATCATGAAGGGTCTTTTTCCTGAAGACGTTCTTCAACTCAAAAGCATCTGGCCTACACACGAGTTCTTGCTCCATTTTAGAATGAGCACCAACCGCACTATCTGGTTGATGGATTTTATACTTGTAAAATTAGTGCTCGGGATGATCAGTCTAAACTTGACATCCTATAAAGTCTTATTCTCTGTCATAGCCACTGAATAAGCATTTATGTGCCAGGCAATATACTGCAAGCTTACAATACAAAATACAAAAGAAATGTCCCTACTCCTAAGGAGCTCACAAACTATCACAGAACATGTAGGTATAAACAAATAATTAAAATACAATGTGTTGAGTGCTAGAATAGGAAGATGTGCCAAAACTCAGAAAATGTCATGACTAATTCTGCCTAGTGAGATCAGGGGAACTCTGCCTTAAGCTGGGTCTTTGAAGCATGAATAGGAGTTTGCTAGGCAGAGAAAATACAGAAAGAAGGACACCTATACAATCGCAGAAAAGAGAAGACATCAGACATGAACTGGAAAAGGTAGGGGGGCTAGAAAAAGCGTTCCTGGTGAGGAGTGTTAAGTCCATACCATTGAAATCTAATAAAGTAAGGAACTTGGACCTTACCCTAGAAGAAATCTAGAGATTTTGAAGGCTGCCAGGACAGGAGATGACATACCCAATGTGAGATTCAGAGAGCAGATTCTGCTGCTGGACGGAATAAGAATCAAGGCTCATCCTTATTCCCATCCTCCTAACAGTTTGAAGCTTCCGGGTGAGGGATTCTATTGGTGTGAAATTACTACTGGGAAAATCAGTAAGTGACATTGTTTGCATTCGTCCAAATTAAAAAAGAAAAACACTTAAGCATAAATGGAAGCTGCTCATACAACATGGGATGATACATACCAACACTTATGGCTATGTGGTGACCAAATGGAATTCTGTAAGCATGGTAAAGAAAATAACTATGTGAGCTTACTTGTCCGTCATCACCGTGGGCTGTTCATCAGTGAATTCTTCGGGTGCAGGCACAAACATACTGACGATGCTGGGTGCTGACAGCAGGCTGGATTTGGTGGCACCTGGGTAAGCAGCAAAGGGAAAACCAGTGAATAAACCCTCTTGGGGGGCCAAGAAAGACCCTGTTCTCCCACAACCCCTCCAAAGATCATATTTCCAGGAATGCAACTTGGACATCCCGATTTTATTATGAAAAATACTCAATAGCATAATGAAGTCAAGAAAGATTGTGATTTGTTTCTGCGTGTGTACTTTTAAGAGCTGGACTTCTCTCTCTCTCTTTGCTTCTTGACTTTGGAAAAGTTAAAAAGAGTTCAGGCATGCCATCAGGGTACAAGGACAAAGACGAGAAACAAAGTGGGAATGAATGGATGAAGGGCACCCTGAAAGTGAGTTACAGCCTTTGTTTTCTAGGCACAGATAGAAGCTGCCCATACAATACTACATTTCTAAAATCACAGATAAATATCAACCTTTGGAGTATTGCTAATTTGGAATGGAATAAGACCTCAGAACTCCACACACTTAAGCAAGGGGAAATATTGGCATTAAGAAATATCAATGCCATTTTCTACTCTGGAAATCCATACCCTAAACACCCAAACAAAAAGACCTCATTTTTCAAATGAAGTATTTATGAAAGAAATATCAAAGGATTGTTTTGAAGGAACCGACCAGTGACTCATTCCCCTTCTGCCAATCTGTGCTAATTCTACCACAGTGTTTAAAACTTTGGAGTTTGATGCCTCCAAAGAAATCTGAGGCAGGAATCTTAGCAACATGCTCCAGTGGTGAGCAACTCTATTTGGAGGGTGAGGAGGCTGCTCTCCATCACAACAGCCGCTAGTGCTACACACGTTCCCTGGGAACTGTGGAAATGAGGCACTCCAGGAGGAACCCCAGGATTACAGTCCAGAATAATGGCATGTTCTATAGAGCAATGACTGCAACTTGAGTTATTCAAACAGCAGAGAAGGCAGAAAAACTCTATGGTCATTAAATAATCTGTTTCTCATCGAGGAACTGTAACTTGGTTCTGGGGGTACGGGGAGAGCCTGTCTGAGCTTTCCTTAAATAGAAGGAAAGTAGGCTCGGGGCTTGTAGCTCTGCAGCTAGGGCACCAGACACATACGCCGGAACTGGTGGGTTCGAATCCAGCCCAGGCCTGCCAAACAACAAGGACACTACAACAAAAACAATAGCCAGGCATTATGGCGGGTGCCTGTAGTCCCAGCTACTTGGGAAGTTGAGGAAAGAGAATCGCTTAAGCCCAAGAGCTTGAGGTTGATGTGAGCTGTGACGCCATGGCACTCTACCCAAGGTAACACAGTGAGACTGTCTAAAAAAAAAAAAAGGAAAGTGATTCAGAGAATTGGTTTCTAAAGGAATCAAAATAAAATACTTAGAAACCTAGCCAAGTGAGCAATGTGTTTCAGTTAAGGGGAAAAAATGGTATTAAGCCTTTGAAAAATCAAGATGTTTCCATACCACAGACTCCCTGGCCAGGTCAAAGGTTACAAAATGTATTTCTAAGATGCAGGAGGGCTACAAATTCAAATGGAAAGTATCTGAAAATATCTTTATGCCACTTCCTAAAGTCCCCACATGGGAATCCAAAATTTCCTACTATACCTATCAGCTGCATCTGAGATAACATTCCTAAGTATTCTTGCCCATGTCCTTGACAAAGATCTCCAGCTGTTTCTTAGACACACTGCTTTGAGTGGAAGCAACAGTACTACAAACATAAGTGCAAAATTATTAATAGCAGAAAAGGCAAGCACTGGGCCCAGATAAATGGAGACACAATTGATTATTAAATAGTATGATAAGCAGCATGAAAGTTGCTTCAAGAAACCAAAACACAAAAAATTTAAATCCAGGACTTTATATTTTTTGGATCATTGACAGACCATATCAACTATATGCCAAAATATCTATGCTAAAGGTGAAAAAATTCAGCACAAAAGATATATGGTGATGTGTGCACAGACTTGCCAGGAACATAAGAAACTGACTAAAAAAAGAAAACTCTGAGTCAAGGGTTTCAGAAGATCACTGCCAATTACTGTTCTATAATAATCACAATTAAAGTCAAGGAAAGGGAGAGACTCAAAGTTAATTTGGTGTCTTCAAACCAATTATGCACTAATAAAAATGCCAAGGAAGAGGTTTTGGGGAGGTTTTTGGGAGGGGTGTTGAGACAAAATCTCACTATGTTGCCTTTGGTAGACTGGCATTATAGCTCACAGCCACCTCCAACTCCTGGGCTCCAGTGATCCTCTTGTCTCAGCCTCCTGAGTAGTTGGAACTACGGTGCCTGCCACAGTGCCCAGCTGGTTTTAGAAACAGGGTGTTCAGGCTGGTCTCAAACTCCTGGCCTCAAGCAATCCACCTCCCAGAGTGGAGTTAGGATTACAGGTGTGAGCCACCACGCCTGGCCAAGAAGAGGTATTTTTGACAATAGCATTGTGAAGTGTTTTGCTATATGACAGAACAGAATGTATGATGTGGTATTTATGGCAGTCATCTAAAAAAGGAGATGGGTTAAGTTACTGGGCATTGGCCCGAGTAGGGCAACATGAGCTGAATCAATGGCTTCCTAAATATTGCTGCTGGAGTGGGAGCCCAGAATAATGTACAAGGAGAAGGCGAGAAATGCAAAAAGAAAGACAGAGGTGTGGTCATAATTCTTGGTTTATTTGTTTAGCCAATGATAAGTTAATTTGTCTTCTGAATTACAAAAGAACAAAAGTAATGATTAACTACTTTGGTAGTTAAAATTCATGAAATGAATTTTGAAAGTAAATATTCTGATCTTAGAACAGATTTATGCTCAGCTTTTTTTCACAGGCAGCGTAAGGTCGAGTGGATATTTCCAACGTACACTTGAGATAGCTGAAAAGAAGCTGTTCACCTATGACCTGAACATTCTAGAAGAAATATAGATAAGCTAAACCATGCCCAGAAAAGTAGATACAGGATGAGTTGAAGAGCTAACATGTATGAGAAGGAATACTGAAAGACCCAGGAATGTTTGTCTGGAGAAGACCAAGGGAATTAAGTAATGGGGGCTATTTTCAAATGTCAAAAAAAATGTGTAAGAGATACTAGAATTGTTTCATGTGGCTCCTAGGGTTTGAATGTCCCCATAAGGAAGAACTGTCAATCATATTCAAAGATGAGATGTCATCCTTGGAGGGTTTAAGCAAAGATTGGCCCCACTCATGGAGCTGCAAAGGAATAGGCTGTAGCACCTGCTGGGAGACCAGATGGTGGTCATGTCCAGTCTCTTTTAGCTCTTACAATCTGAGACTCTGTGACCCCACTAACCTCTCGTTCTCAACGGCTGTCCCTCCAGGTCAGGGTTTAGGCATGTTGACACATTGCACTGGCGTTTCCCGGGCTGTATCTGTTCTGTGGATAAACAGAGCATTTCAGTTTTCAATGTGATCAGCTCAACACAATTCAGAATACAAAGAATTTAACCAATTATCTCTCGGGGCCGTTTTTTTGGCCGCTAATCACTGTTGATTATTAATACTTATAGGAACTATCCTAGATTTTAGGGTGGGGTCTCAGGACCAACTGGGGTCTCAGGACCAACCTGAATTCAATGCTACGCAATGCAACTAAAAGCAGGAGAGCATTTACAACCACCCCCCAAAAGTCCAGACCACTGCTCCACCCCTCAACCTCCAAAAAAGCTTAAATCTCATCTCTTCTGATAGGAGAAAAAAGGCTAATGTCATGGCCATGAAAGAAATGTTATATATAAATCAAAAAATGTGTAAGTGATCATTTGGGGAAATGGCCAAAGGGGTTGTAGAGGAAACACGTGGAACTGTAGAAGGAAATGGCACGCACTGGACTGCGGGATTGAAGTTCCAGGGACAGAAATGGAGGAGTGGTGCTTCAAAAACACGCGTTCACACAAAAGATGAGGCAAAGGAGCAAGGCATCCTGATGTGCGCAGGCGGAGAAGAGGCAGCGTGCTGTGAATGAGCTGGTGCACTTGGACTGACCATGATCGGTGCACTTTTGGGCTGCCTCTCTCGGTGCATCTGCAAGGCCAGATTTATTCTTGTGGAGACACATGAGTCCCTGAGCCAATATATGGTGCCACCTAACACTGACCTGCACAGTCCTAGACGCTCCTCCGGGCTTGGATTTGGGGATACTTTTCTATGGCACTAATTAAAATGAGAATATTGAGATGAAGCTTGGCAAATAAGTCCCAGGAAACCCAGGCGAAAGAAATTCCGACAGCACGTATTAAACGAGAAACTAGGGGGACGTGAATATGGTGGAAGTTTGAATAAAAGGGAAAAGTTCAGTTAAATGGGTTATTTGGCATCATGCAGGTATTATTCTGATTAAAATTGGGATTGGAAAGTAAGGTCAATTTGGCTTTCTATAACTACTAAGTCAAAGAAACCAGACTATAATTATACACAGAATCTAAAATGGTTACCTTAGGCTGAGCCATTTGCTCTGGACCTAATAGTCGGGTAAAATAATCTGGGGAACCCCCAGAGAGGCCAAACAGAAGATGAGCATTTAATTATCAGAGACCCACCCAAACAAAAGCTACCATCATCTCAGTAAAGAGAGAATCACAGCCCTCTTTAAAGGTGTGGACAGAAAAACTCAGCTCCAGCCCTGCAAATTCTTGATGTTAGCTAGCTAGGGTCTTTCTCCTCTCATTTTTGCCTGTTGGCAAAAAACTACTACTCAAATGAACAGCAAATATTAAACCTTTAAAAATGTTAAAAGCCCTTAAAAAGTCTAGGAGAGCTGAAATTATCCATTAAATATGAGATTGGTATATGTGAGATTTAGTTATCTGGGCTAGCACTCACTTGTGCACTCTCTAAGAATAATGAGGACAAATAAGATGACATCGTTATCAATAGTATGCCTTTGGAAAAAAAAAGTATCACAAGGTTTTGGTTTCGTGGACACTGTAATTCATAGTCATAAGGTAGAATATTAAAATAATCTCGTGTAACTGTAGCCAGAAAGTACTAATCAAAACACTGAGTCTGATCCCAAGTGTTGGCCCCCAGAGCCTGTCACAATAATAAACCTTTATTTTTCACGGTGTAAACATGCTTCAAAGTGCTTTTGGATATACAATCTCATAACTCAAATGACCGATTTAATTAAAGAAGACCAAAAAAAAGTGAAGGTAAGCCTTTAGGAGAATTGTCGCAGTCCTACTGGCTTGACAAGGTCGTACATGTGCGGAACGTGGTAACAAAGTTAGAAAATGCAGAGTGGCCGTATTTAAAATAGACGTGGTATAGCAGGGCAGTCAACTCTTATTTTAAAATTGAGGCTAGAGGGCGGCGCCTGTGGCTCAAAGGAGTAGGACGCTGGTGCCATATGCCCGAGGTGGCAGGTTCAAACCCAGCCCTGGCCAAAAACTGCAAAAAAAAAAAATTGAGGATGCAATTCCATCTTTTGAGCATGGGGGTGTGCTGCTGCAGCCTGGTGACCTTGCTGGCTAAAACACAGACCCCATCTTCCCAAACCCATTGGAGATGAGAATGCCACTAAGCTGACATTTGTTATTACTGTTACCATGACTATTACTTTATGTGGGGGATATTTTATAGTTTATAAAACAGAGAATACTGATATCCTGTTGTGTTTCTTTTAACTTGCATCATGAAATGATAGTTCCATTCCCTCCTCCCCAGATGGATAACTTAATATCTGAAATCTGGGTCTTAGAGAAAAAGAGAGTTGGGTCAACCTTGGTGGAAGAATGTGTCACTCTAGAAAACTTGGAAAGTTTAAATAGACTTAGTATTTACAAATAATAGTTAAAATATTATTTTTATTAGACATATTCTTTTAAAAAAGTGTTTGAAACTAAGAACAAGAGAGAAAATCTATTCCTTAACCAAGGAGCAGAGTGGACACAGAAAGAGTGGCATTAGCTAATCCAAGAGGTAAAACAAGAAGAAAAAGCTTGACCCACCAGTGTCCCAGTTGCTGATGTTATGGGGGGCGCTAGACTGATGTTCCAGCTGGCGCTTCATTAACTGGCTCATTGTCAGAACTCCCAGGGATCCCCTTTTCATCTGCCTATACTGAGCTATATGGAGGAAATTAGGAGATGATTACTAGGGGAAATAAACTTCCACAGCACACAAAGGCTCCACACATCCATACAGAATCTTAACCTTTATTAGTTATTCATAGTTTTTGATAAATTGTATGCTCCTGTCCAAATGAACAATTACTAAATAAAATATTACTTTCATTTACTTTTTAACTTACACACTCTGCTGCGTTTCAAAACGTATTTAAGACAGATAATACTATTTTGAATTTACTTGAATACTTTCTTACTTGGGCCTATATAGTTTCAGATTTCATCATATGCCAATGAGGTCCCCACATATGTGTGTATGATGTGTGTGTATGCGTGAAAGAATGTTTTACAGCAGGATGCACATATCAACTCCAATTTTCAGAGAGAGAAATGGGAACAAACAAAAAAATTTTTTTTTAATTTTTTGAGATAGAGTCTCATTGTGGCGCCCTCAGTAGAGTGCTGTGGCATCACAGCTCACAGCAACCTCAAACTGTTGGGCTCAAGCAATTCTCTTGCCTCAGCCTTCCAAGTAGCTGCAGTTACAGGTGCCCGCCACAACACTCAGCTACTTTTTCTTTTTTTGAGACAGAGTTTCACTTCGTCACCCTCGGTAGAGTGCTGTGGCGTCACAGCTCATAGCAACCTCCAACTCCTGGGCTTAGGCTATTCTCTTGCCTCAGCCTCCCGAGTAGCTGGGACCACAGGCGCCCACCACAACTCCTGGCTATGTTTTGTTGCAGTTTGGCTGGGGCCGGGTTTGAACTCACCACTGTCAGTATATAGGGCCAGCATCCCACCCACTGAGCCACAGGCACCGCCCATACCCAGCTATTTTTTTCTTATAGATGTCATTGTTGTTTAGTGGGCCCAGGCCGGGTTTGAACCCTGCAGTGCTGGTATATGTGGCTGGCACCCTAACTACTGAGCAGGCACTGATCCCCCCAAAAATTATGTTACTTGGAATCCACCAGCAACAGAGGTGGTCCTAAAACTCAAACACAGCAACTCCAAAGTCAATACTGTTTTTAATCTTTACATGAGCCTCTGCCCATTCTTTTAAAAATGTGAATCAAGTTACATCCACCAGGTATATTCTAGTGCACGCACATCTTTCTTTTAGAAAAACAGTGGTAACATTTTTATCCTATAATTTAAGCATTGACAAATATCCTGCCCATGAAATGTCAAGTTATTGTCAGCATTTCCAAACCAGAAAACAATGACAAGCACTTCTCTCAGGGGATGGCTGGGTTAGAAAGCAGCTCACCACCTCTGCCCTGACTCTGCTGTGAGTGGTCCACCCAATCCCTACCAACCAGCCCAATGTGAGAGGCAAAACATCACTAATGCAGCTTTTCTACATGACCCCAAACACCTGGATATTTGAAAACTTATGATTTTTCACTCTCCTATAAAGATGATTTCAGAAACAAAGCCATGAGCTATATGTCCTCGAGGGGCGATGGCGGCAACCAGGATGACTGTATGGCCCACCCCTGAAACCCTTCAAGGTTACACACAGGTTTCACAATCATGATACCAAGGCAGCATCCTGGTGTGATGTGAATTCAATTTTAACACCACTTTTAAAGTAATAAGCATGCTGTTTGATTAATGGTAATCATGGCATGTTTAGCTACAAAATAATCAGTGATAAACTGATCAAAAGAGAAGAATATAATGGGAATTCCTGTGTCTTGGAGTCCATATGAAAGGAATTCATGGAAATGGCTATTCGACTTGACATTAAACAGCTCTTTTTTTTTTCTTGATTGGTGAAATTTACAACTTTATAACTCAGTTTGAAAAGCGCAGCTTCAATGAAAATTCAGAAATGTTTTAAAGGATTTGACAAAGTTAGAAATTAGCAGCATCTAGCGGACTCAATCAAAGAAGGATTTAAAATCCCTAGCAACTTGGGTGGCGCCTGTGGCTCAGC
>CAUYON010199553.1:0-34184 GCA_963573935.1 Arctocebus calabarensis
CATTCACCTTGCCCCTGGTGGAAGGGACTGTATTCATTTGTTTCCTGGCCACGGAACCCATACACCTATATATACCCTGAGACTAAAGGCCTAAAGGAGGAGATGGGGAAAGACTGAGAGAGAAACGGAGAAAGCTTCTCTATTCCCACTAGAATTTTCTCCCTCTAACAGATGCCTTAATGCTTTCTGTATTCTTTTCTTTCTTTTCTGTGAATAAATTCTGTCTTACAAAAAAAAAAAAAGAGAGAGAGAAAGAAAGAAAAAGAATACAAGCAAAATCAACAAAACTAGGAGAAAGGTATCTGAAACACAGTAATTCATAGGGAATATGAAAGAAAAGGGAAAAAAAGGAAGGGAAGAAAGAAGAAAGGAAGGGAAGAAAAGGGCAGGAGAATAGAAAGAAACCTGAAGCTGAGTGTGGACCCCAGATTGTGTGAGACACACGACACAACATGGCAGCTAAACAAGCAAAATAACTCAGTGTTACAGCAAAGCAGTCACTATGCACAACCAGGAGGTGCGTGTCTTTGGCATGACCTTGGCAAGTTTGTTCTTATCAATAGAATACTGCCTTGAGGTTTGGGCACTTCTTTACAAAGGAGAAGCAAACTCCAATGGAAATTTCAATAAAGAAATATAAAAAAAAAATCAAGAAGGAATCAACTTATGTCAGGATTTTAAGTATTTATAGAAAGCACGAAAGAAGACAGCTCTGAGCATGTCTCTTCCACTTAACGCCATAACCTTTTAATGCTCAGGGGGAAGCCCTCTGCAGCAGGGGTGTCAGGAATGAAGACATTTTTCTCAGCCAGTTGTCACTATGCCACAGAGGAACACTGGACCATCAGGTTGACAAATGCTATTTCTGTACAAATTCAAGTCATTCCCTGGCAGAGGGAAGACAGGAGGAATGGGGTGGCCTGCCCACTGCTGATGCTGTCCCCAGGGCAGTGGCTCCCACTTCACTCCAGTAGGGCCAACATTTTTGTGAGGACCAAGGTCACCTCCCAGACCAAGACATAGAACAACATTGTTTCAACAGGCTGAGTGGTTGTTGATGCTGATGAGGAGGACCTTCCACATGTCACAAGTCTCTGTGATAAACAAAAGCCCAGAAGGCATAGCGGAAAGACAGCAGAATCCAGATGCATCTAACGGCCACCATGCAGCAAAGTTGCCTTTTAAACTGAAAGGCCATTTCCTTTGCTGAGAACACCTACCTACCTGTTTTTCTTCATCTCCTAAGTGAACAATCCTGATATTCTCTCCTCTCCTGCAAGCTCTCCAAGCCTTTTTTTAATACATAATTCTACAATAACATTTATCACCTCACGTTATAATTCTAGGTTTACATGTCTGACTTCCCTTCAGGAAGTTGCAAATTCTTCCTGAATCAGTTCTAAGATCACCACAAGATTCAGAAGTACATTTGTATTTGTAGGTACATTGGTTCTTGCTATTAGAAATGATTCTATACAGTTTCCTGATCCATTGCTCCTAGTGGGAAATACAGGTTTAGGTTCCTGTGGAGCATCTGGTCACAACATTTTTATCAACTGGTTAATACAGAACCTTGTACTATGTGTATTTACCTTACTTAAATATATTGTTTGTTCATTAACATCAAACTTGCAGCCAGCCAGTACTGTAACTAACTCATGCCTGAAGGAAGCTTCTCCAATGCACGCATTTGTTTCCTAAGCCACATCACAGCACAACTCTCTTGTGCTTAGCCACACTAGAAAGCTCCTCAGCTCTATGCAGGAGACATTTACACAGCAAAATCAATGATGAGCACAAAATGTGAACTATACAGCACTAAGTAGATCCCATAGGACCCTTGTTTGCAGCATGAGAGCTGGGACAAGAAGACAGAGCACCATCTTTTTCCACCTCAGCTGGGAACAAGTACATGAAGGTGACTCATTTTTGTTTCTCCACACGTCTGCAAATAACCATGAAAGTCAGGAAAATATTGATTTGGGGGTTACAAGCAAATTTTAGCAAGCAGGTAAATTCACAAATATGTGAACTTCAAATGACAAGGATCTACTTTATTTCCAGCACCTGCTAATGAACCTGGCACATATTCATGGTATGGGATCAGTAATGCTTGATGACTTCGTGAGCAAGTAAGCATGCAAACGTGCAAGTGCTTTGTGAACAGAAGAGTAAATGTGTGTGTGAGTGACAAACCGGCTAGGGAGCACTTCCAATATGAGCCCTAATTGCTAATCTGGCTGTCCAACCAACAGCATTAATTCAGGACACTACTCTGCTCCTGAATTAGAGAAGAAGAAGCAAGAAGCTCTGCAATTCAAAACCAGTCAAAGACACAGAGGCTTTAATCACTTCTGACAGTCTATTCCGAAAGAGGGGTGACAATAAGAGATGAAGGAGCATGGAGAAAAGAAGTGGGTGACAGGAGTTCTGGGATTCAGAAGGTGGCAGGGGTGGATGAAGCACGTCGAGCTGGGGCTCACCAACTTTGTGCCTTTTGTCCCTAATGCTGTTGTCATCTGGTTGTGCTCACAGTCCCCAACTTACGAGCTCATCAAGCTTGACCTGGGTACTCAGAGACTCAAGCCCAGGGGCAGCAGGAGTCAGCACTGCCAGCAAATCACAGATGCGAAATATCTGTCCACACACACATTTACCAGCATCTCCCAATGTGCACGGTGCATATGAACTGCACAGGAAGGGGTTCATTTTCAAGGGTTAATGAATTCACAGGAGTTGCTGTCACAATGCAATCTTTCAATCAAAAGAAAGTGAAAATACTATCATGTGTTGCTCCCTAACACTTTTGACAAAAAAGGAAGCCTTGTTCTCAAATGATCACTCTTCTTAGCTCTCAGATGCCTCTTCATAAATTAGGTACTTACTACACATATGCAGGGCTCTACCTAGTCTTTTTATAAACACACACACACAGGATGTGTTTCAGGATACCACTGGCCATATATTCATTCACTCAATACTTATTAAGTGCCAACTGCATGCACAGTTCCATTTTAACTGCTAGCAATACCACAAAAACAAAAGGGAAACAAAAGGGACAAAGTCCCAGCCTTCAGAGCTTCTGCTTTAAGAAATGGAACAGCTTGACTAAGGGTCTGACTTGGGGTTTCCCAAAACTACTCTCTCAAGCCATTCTAAGCAGGCTTCATTTGGGCTGAGGCAGGATGACTTCAGAAAATGCAGCAGAGTGGAATAACATCCAGGTTCATGAGAAGGGAGTGGTTTGGGAACAGCTGTAAAAGCTATACCTGTCACCAAGAGGATTCTACCCTAGGATCCCTGTGCATGTTCCCAGAGATCCAGAACCAGCATCCTCCCAATTCTCATCCCAGATGGGGAACGTGCCTACGAGCCACAAATGATTAAAACCAACTCTTCCCCAAACCTGGCAATCTCCAGAGTGCCATTCTATGACATACTAACTTGGGATGCTTTAAGTGTGCCTTAGGCAATTAGCCAATGTCACTATCCTGCCCAACAAAATGAATTTAACATTAAATAAGTATATACAGGATTTAAAAGATGGTTTTCCACTAACTAATGGCCAGGAGTATAGATCTAGCTAAGGAAAGAGACAAGCCACTAAATTAAAAGTAGGCTACTAGAAAGAAAATCAATTCCTACAAAATCATGTCTGCGAAACAAATCTAAAATCTTGCTCCAGTATGTGGTTAATTCTGATAAAAAAAAAAAAAGAAAGAAAAGAAAGAAAGAAAAAATAAATAAATACAAAAATTTTTTTAAAAGATTAATTTACCTACATTCAAATCCTAATTTGTCACTTACTACCAATGTGACCTAAAGTAACTATGTCATTAAAATCTCTCTCTTTCATCTCTAATACAAGGATACAACAAGAACCAAATCATATAGTAGAAGATGCTATTCTGAGGTACTACCCTCTTTGTCGTCTAAGAAGTATTACTTAAGCCCTTGAAAACTGGCCATGCACATATGAAACATGATAGAAGGCAATGCTCAATTACCCAAAATATCTATTGAAAACCACCCATTACCCGAGCATGCCTGATTTCAGGTAGATTACTAAATAAATGAATCTTTTCATCTCCTTTAAATGAATTGCATTCTTAGGAGACTCTTTGTACAGGACATGTCTAAACATCTCCCATTAAAGCAATCTGAACTGAACCATCACAATGACAAATTGCTAAATTCAGTGGGACCTGGCCATTTGGTATGGTATCCTGTTCCACGAACACACAGTTATTCTGCTTATTCAAAAGTGGTTCAGAACTGCCCCTGCAGAATACCTAATGGAAACAGAAGGCCTCAGAAATTGCCAGGGCTGACCTGCCCCAGCAGGCCCTGACCCCATCCGGGTTTTCACATCTGCAGCAGTGTTCTATGAACCCAGCATCTCCAGATCCCTATAAAACAAAAGACATAATCTGGGGGCTACAAGGTCCCTATGAAAATTTTTTCACTCCTATCTTTTCATTTCAGTAAAAGGGTAAAGGAATCATTTTAAGGATATTCAGGATCTTCTGGGTGACCACCCCACAATCATACTCTACTGACACCAAACAATGTATTGGGCTTTAAAATTACTTTCAGTGCTACATAGTACTTCCTTCGCCCTCAGGGTGAACAGGAAAAGGAAAAGGCAGAGGTGGTACCTCAGTGATATGTCTGAGACAAGATGGTACCATTTGGTTTCACAGTAATCCAAAGAGAAAGGCGTGAGGGAGAATCAAGTCATGGTGAGGTGCCCTGAAATGCAGCCCCAGAAATTAGCAGAGCTGTGCCACACCACTTGAGCCATACTCACAGGGATGTGGCATCTGAGTCACAGCCAGTTAACACCATCCTTCACAGTAAATTGATCATGTCAATTCAAGTTTTATTGGTCTTGCAGTTTAGTTTAAATTTTAGTATGAATATGTTTGAATTATAGTTGTCAAGAGGTGTAAATATAAAGAATGAATAATAGATTTACTTCTAAGTACAGATTCAAATAACATCAAAAAAATTAAGTCAATATGGGGTTCTAAATTTATTTTTCTCTTTTAAAGAATTTTGATACATTCCTCAATCCTGGGACATGGAGATCTACAGAGTTCCTCCCATTTACTCCACAATATAAACACACCATGAAAGAAACTTCTTTGGTTCATAAACCTCCTCACAGGACAGACAACCACCCAACTGATCCATAGCTGACCACCTCCCTACACTGACCACCTCCTTAAGTTGACCTAATTTTCATAGTTCAGACATGCACCACATGTAGGTATCAGTATAGTAGGCCTAGTTGTTGACCAATTTGTTATAGTCCCTTGGGTGGTTCTACTGTTTTTACTAAAACAACGTTTCTGCACATTGGAAACACACTCAAAATCCATCACAGCTTGGTTACTGATTACGTGATTCATATAAACTGGGGCCCAGTTGTATCCCTGGAAACACAATCAAATCCTCTAGTAAACACCTGTTTTAAAAAGCACCTCTGTCAGGATGAGGACAGGAATGGCTCCAAAGCACAGGAACTGGGCCTACCCTTACTCTACAGCTCCAAGCCCTGGACCTTTGAGCAAGTCATGTGACCTCGCTCATTTTCAGTGTTGGTGGCTGAAGGAGCTAACTCCTGTGGAGACCCTGGAGCTGTCAGTTGACAACTACATGTTCAGGCAGTGCTATCCCCACACGATACTCGAGTACAGTTGACGCTTCACATCCACGATTCATGACAGTTGAATAATTGGGTCACCAAACATTACCACATGCCAACTGCACATAAAGTGCACAGCCGAGTCTCCAGGAAACAGATTTTAAAGCCAGAGACTCAGACTCCTAAAAACTGCATCTAATAGGAAAGACCAACAGGAATTAAAATTCTGGGCAGAATAGAATAAGTGCCATAAAGGGGATACAAACCAGAAATGTCAGTGCCTCCCTATCTGTGTGCCATCCTCCAGGATCACTTTTGCAGATTCTATGCTATGCATGCATTCCCATATCATTACAATTTTAGTAACGGTGATACCTTTTTTAATGAAAAGGACAAATACCTTTCATTAAATGTAAACTTCTTGAAGGAGATTAATTTTCTGTGGCATTTAAGGAGACATTTATTATAGTCAGGTTACTCTTGATGTGTAAAATATCTTAACAATCAATATTCAATTTAGTTTAAGACTCTCAAAGTACTGTCTGAACCAGACCTTGTCTCTTTGATAAAAACAAAAGTGGGGAATGGAAACAAATACTTCAACCCTCTGCACAAGTGGGGATGGGAGGGGGTTGTGTGTGAGTGAGTGATTTAACAGCCTCTGTACATGTCAATTGGCAGAATATTCTAATCTTTATATTTGAAAGATTATGTTCCTGATCTTGCCCTTCGTTGGGGAAGCTCCTACTTATACCTCAAGACTCAGCTTAAATATTACCACCCAACTTCGCCAAGCAGTTATTTAAACACTCCTCTGGGCCCCCAAGACATCTGTGTATTCCTCCACTGTGGTGAATTTCACATTGCGCTGAATTATTTATAAGTATATGTCTCCTACCAAATTTTGAGATATCTGTTTCATTGTTTTGTACACTCTTAACACAGTGCTAGACACATCATATATATAAGTCAACTTTATTTGTGAAATAAATAAATGAGCAAAGAAGTGAATGGATGCAAGGATAAATTAACACATAAATACAACAATCAAACTCTACCCTGGTGTTAGACTTATTCACATTCTCCTTCAAATCTAATCAAGATACACATTAGCAACATAGCTTTTCCTATTTCCACAGATTACCAGAATCCTAGATATTTTTCCGAATTAGTATTACCCTATCCACCTCTGACTTCTTAGCTCTACTCTCAAGGTAAACTTGGAGACCAAAAAAACTAAATAAATGAAAAGAAATGAATCCCCAAATAGGAAATACTTTAAATGCATTTTGGCTACATTTACATTTTATTTTACTTTATAAAAGTGACTCTTATTTCCCCAGATCTCCTGTTTACCTTCTTCCATAACAAGATAAATCTTTCCAAGGTTTTTTTTTTTAACATTTAGAAATAAAAATCCTCTATGTTAGTTCACTGAGCTTTATGCAGCTTTATACGGGTGAAGATTCCTTCAACTCCAAACATTAGTGTTCTTAGTAAAAGAAGCATTGCCTATTTCTTTTCTTTCCCTCTTTCACACTCATCACAATGAAAATGAGATATTTTGGTCACTCCTCATTCTCACTGCCATATGGGGCATGATAATCACAAACTCAGTAGGAACCATGAGATTCCCAGGAGGAACTAGGCTCTCCCTATTGTCCCTCCCCCTTCACCTGCACAAGGTATAGGCCACAGGGAAGTAACCTGCTGCCCAGGGCTCCCTGGGAGCTCTCCTCCCAGCTCCTCACAGAAGAGGTGAGAAGATCTTGCCGCATAAATATTTGTGTACACAGAGAATATCAAGGGTTAGGCAGAAAAGGCTTGAGGGTGAAGCCTAAAAAAATCCAAACTATAGAATTCTTGAGATCCGTCCAGAAGGGGAAGAGACATTCCAGATGTCTAACTTCATCTTAGAGAGGAAGAGAATGAAGACCTGGTGCCTACTTCACAGCAGAGACAGAATGAGAACTCAACCACACACTAGCTTTGCTCCCACCTCAGCCACATCCCCCTGGGACTGCGCACATCAGAGACAATGTAGATTTGGTCCAGTTATGCATGGGAAAGGAAGATGGTGATTCCTCTCCCAACTGGAGCCCTAAACACACACCAACCACATAAGCAGAGACACTGTGAGGCCCACACCTGTATATCTGATGACAGATAGAAATAAATCACAACTTCTAATTCAATTCAATCCAATGAGTATTGCCAAGCACCTGCTATGTCAAGAGCCATCACTATGTGTCAGGCAACATTAAAAAGAAAGATATGTTCCATACCCTTTTTAGACATTATAGAATACAGAAATATAATTGGTTGTACTTTAAATTATATTGTTACTTGTGTAATAAAGGAAATATAAACAAGATCTTACTGGGGCCCAGAGGCAAACACAAGAAATGCTAACAAAAGTAGGTTTACAGTTAGGGGTGTAATGAAGGCTTTGTGGAAGAGGCCATATTTCCACTGAATCTTAAATTAAGAGTGTTGTTTCGTCAGGTAGAGAAGGGTCTTCCAAGAGAGGAAAGGCATCCAAGAGAATCTATTCAGACTGTCTGGAGAACAGCAAATAGACAGACTCAAATTACATGGGGAAAAGGTGCAAGAGATGAGACTAGCAGAGCAGATCCAGGCTATGTGGTTTGTCAAAAATATTGACCAGCTACACTAACAAATGTGGGCATCACCCTTAAAAGACAAGTATTTGGTAGGATCTAAGTGGGGAAGAGGCCCTCATATATGGTTTTGAGAGTAGTTCTGCCATCTGTGTGGATAATGGATTGGAGCTGGGAGATGCTTGATGCCGGATATGTGTTTCCACAGGGAAATATAATATGGAAAAGTGTTTCTTGGAGCGTGCTTTCCTCAGAGCTTTTCCAAGCCATTTGCCTTTTTTTTTTTTTTTTGGATACCCCCTTTGCGTAGCTGGAATTCAGTAATTAGGATTGTCAGCTTGTTGTGTGGCCACATGACAATTCAGGGAGAAGTCCACTCTAACCACACACACTGTGTGTGCTCTTAAAAAGTCCAAAATGAGGCAATCAGATTCACAGAAAGCATAACAAGACAGTCTGGCTTCTCGGAAAACATGCAAGATGGTATTCTCCAGCTTCCCACCTCCTGCCTGCCATTTCTGACAGTATCGCCACCTGTATGCAGTGGGAGCATCCCTCTCGCTCTGCTCCCAGCACTGTGCTCTGAACTGGAGTGAGCACAGGCAGGAGGGCATGAGTGAGAAATCACTTAAACAATCCAGACACGGAGACGAGGCTCAGCCTGGACCGCAATCCTACAGGCAACTTTGCTGAATGCAAAATTAGATGTGCTCTCCTTGGCAACCAGCAAACCGCAGGTGTCTGAATCGTGCCAGTGCTTTCATCTGACAAACTGGTCACCTCTCAACTGGGAGAATTCAGGGGGGCATGCAAGGTAATCCTTGGAGTGAGGAACAAATAGTATGGGCTCTACTTGAGCTTACTCATTCACTACTATCCTTTAAAATTGTTTACATTGATGAATATCTTATAAAATAATATAACACATGAATTATACTTTTATGTATACACTTTTAAAATAATTTAATATGCATATGTTAAGATGAATATTCAAAAAAATCTGGGGAGCATGGGGGCATGTGATAAAAACTATTTAGAGACTACTGTGATAAACCATTGTCCTTTCCATCCACAGGTCAGAACTTCTCTTCTATGTACAAAAATGCATTTTCTTAAGTTCCCCTGTAACTGACTTAATTAAATCCACATTATATACCTAAAAGTGAAAAAAGTTGAGGGTGTGACAAAAAGAGAACATCTTTTTTTTTTCTTTTTTTTTTGAGACAGAGTCTCAAGCTGTCACCCTCAGTAGAGTGCTGTAGCATCAAGCTCACAGCAACCTCAAACTCTTGGGCTTAAGCAAGTCTCTTGCCTCAGCCTCCCAAGTAGCTGGGATTACAGGTGCCCGCAACAATGCCTGGCTATTTTTTTGTTGTAGTTGTCATTATTGTTTAGCTGGCCTAGGCCAAGTTCAAACTCGCCAGTCTCAGTGTATGTGGCCAGTGCCCTATCCTCTGAGCTATTGGTGCCGCCGAGAGAATATCATTTTTATATATTTTTTTACTTTAAAGGCATTTTTCATCTTGTATCTTACATATCTTTCTTTGCACTTAAAATGTTGACAAAAGTCATTTAGGAAGTAAATAACTTCAACTCTGGGGTGTCCAACCTTTTTTCTTTTCTGCCATACATCCTGGAAGAAAAAGAGTTGTCTTGGCAGCACCTATGGCTCAAAGGAGTAGGGCGCCAGCCCCATATGCCGGAGGTGGTGGGTTCAAACCCAGCCCTGGCCAAAAAAACTGCAAAAAAGAAAAAAAAGAATTGTCTTGTGCCACTCATTAAATACACAAACACTAATGATGGGCAAAAGAAAAGGTCCATGCATATTTTTTCATCATTTTTTGTGATAGCTGACACCACAGATAAGCAAACAGTTCTCAAATAATCTGCATAGGGCTTAGAGGGTTGCAAGTTGGCACCCCTAGAACCAAGCACTGTGCTGAAAAAGGTACAATCAATTCTATACTTACAAACATATATTACAATAATTTGTTCTCTCAATGAGACACTTTTTAAAAAAGATTTAGATATTTAACTAAACCAACCCTCTATAGTTTAAAATTCTACCAAGACAAAAAAAAATCACATCCTGTGTCATTGAAGATGATGTGTGTTATATTCAAATTATACAGGCTAATTATTATCACCTGGAGTTTTTGAGTAAAGCTTTAATCCTATGTATAGTATCTTTGCCTTACATATATAACTGTGTATTAAGGAAAAGAGTATATCCAGAAAAATTTCTGCCTTTCATTTCTGTCTACTGAAGAATCAAAAATTTCACCCATTCCAAGCTTCTTTTAATTTTTAACTTTTTATAGATTCTAAACAAAGTTCTCATATTTCAGATAACGTGGTTTAAATTCTCATTTGACCACGAACAATTGTAATGAGAAAACTGATGATTAATTTCATTACCAGTTTTAATACTGAAAACCCAAGTTAGTATATGGTAACTAATAATTACTCATACTCACACATTTAGCAAAAGTTTATGAAATCCCTACTGTGTATCAGGCACTATGTTTTAGATACTGTACTAGCTGGAAGAAAAAGAAACAATAATGTAAAGTTAGTCCCTTCCCCTAAAAGCAAAAGCAGAATGGACTTTGTCTCATTCCCATAGCTCAGCACCTAGAACAGTGCCTGACACCTGGTAGAACACAATGAATATTTCTTCAGTGCTTCATCCAAGACCTTGCATCCTAGTGGGGAGTAAGACTAGGAAAAAAAAGAAACTCATAACACTTGCAAATAATTACGATATTGTTAAATTCTTATTCACATACAAAAATATCCGACAACAATTTCCATCTCCCTTCTTTCCCTGCATAATGAAAATCTTGGATGCAGCTCAGAGAAGGAGTTTAGACTCACTGCATGGTCTATTTCTAGTTTTAATTACAATGCTTGGCAAAGCTTGAAAGATCATTCGAATTCAAATCAGAAATAACCCTCATTCAATACAAGAAAATGGGATTTTTCACACTTGAGAATTTTTTATTTACTTGATAATGAAGATGATCTAGCATACAAATAAAGCGTTTTCTTAGCAACTTTGGTCTAGGGAAGATGCAGAGCTATTTATCTATTAATAAAAATAAAATGGCTTTCCTCAAAAAGTAAAAACTTACGTTTGCCTTCCAAACAGACTTCATTTCATTTCTAGCTCTTTTTAATCCAGATAATGCAGTTGAAATCAAACATGGGACATAAAGCTTGATGAAGTCACCCTCATACTTACTGATCCATACAGCTCCCCCTTCTCGTTCATCCCGAGGTAGAGTCCACTGTCCACACCACGAATGCTGACCAGGCCCACAGCTATGCTGATAAATTCTAGAATGCCTGTGAGAAAAAGGAACAAGGCAGAGAATATGTTAGGGCTCAAAACACACCCTTAAGAGTCTCATACCCCTGAGGTTTTGGAGAGGACGTTGAACTCAGCTCCCAGCTTTGAGAACCTCTCACTTGAGAAGTGTCTTCACTGCCTAAATGAATTGCTTTTCCAACTAAATTCTATCTTATCATAGTGATACAAAAATACTTACCAACTTAACTTACAGAATGAGCAAACCATTTTAAAAATTAAAAAGCCAGTATGATGGGTGGAGGGAGAGCAATTGGTGGGACCACACCTATGGTGCATGTTACAAGGGTACATGTGAAACTTACTAGGTGTAGAATATAAATGTCTTAACACAATAAGTAAGAAAATGCAGTGAAGGCTATGTTAACCAGTTTGATGAAAACATTTCAAATTGTATGTAAAAACAGCACATTGTACCCCATGATTGCATTAATGTACACAGCTATGATTTAATAAATAAAAAAGCTAGTATCTACACAGACAGGCTAAGAAGTAACAGGATAGACAAACCAAGGTACTTATTCTAATTAATCTAGAAGAGTTAAATTTAAAAGGAAAATAACCTATCCTACTTTATAAATATTTGAGGTGAAATATTTGTATATGGGTTATCTTATTTTGGACTTCCCAACCTCTAGAACTGTGAGAAACAAGTGTCTGCTGTGTGAGCCAAAAGTAAAAAAAAAAAAAAAAAAGTATTCTATTCACAGAATATGTCTTTCAAAACAAAAGTATGAAGTACTAACTACAGCCTTGATTGAGACAGTAAAGTATCCTCTCTATTGTGTAACTTTTTTGAGATCTGGAAAATTGAAGTAGCTGACATACATCTCAAATATTTCTACTTAAACCAAGTATTAATTTTTTCTGTACTTATCTAAGCCTCAGGGATAGTTTAAGCAATTAAGATAACAATATCCTGGAGAGAAAAGTACTTGTTCCAAGAATGCTCTTGATTTACAATAGACATAGAATACTATATCCTGAAATCAAATCAACACAATGATCTTTTATTTCCTTCTTTCCCTTTGCCTCCCTCCCTAAGAATAATAGCACCTAAGCTGGGCAGAAATCCAGAAGTTTATGGCCACACAAAAGCAGCTTCAATTTCTCTATATTGTTTTAAGACGATTATCCCACAATTTATTTAGAACACTGCTAATATTACTTGTGTCAGGCATTTTCTCATTTTTGTTATAAAGTCTACACTATGTGTAGACCTTGTGCTAATATACCAAATATTGAGTTCTTGTTTTAAAAATATCTTCAGATATTGAAAAATTTACTTACATTTAAGAGTTTAGCAAAAGCTAAGGGTAACTTTGTGCCATAGTCAGTCTCATGTGACCAATAAAAAAGCACTTACATGGATTTTTAACAATTAATTTTGTGACTCTCACAAAATAGACTGTGCCACAATCAAAAGAAGATATGAACTGCATAAATCTAATAAAGCAAGGATTAACTCAAGAGGAAACTCTGTTCCAAAGTGATACAAAAACAAAGAGCTATTTCTTCTAAAGGAGTATTCCTAATTCTTATATAAGGACAAAACATAACTAATTTATCTTGCACTTACAGTTTATATATCTGGACATCCAAACTTTTTTAAGAGTGTGAAACAGTATACAGAAAAAAATATAAAGAGGAATTACTAATTATGTTTGGAATCTGATGATCTATGTTATCATGGAGGACACATCAAAAACAACTCAGTTTATCACTAGCCTTCCCTACTTCACAAAGCAAATGAGAATATAAATAAAAGCACTATTTCCATGAGATTCATTTCACATGAAATGCAGTCTTTTTGATGCAGTCACTTTATTCCATTGTACTATTTCTAATTCTTACAATTGAAATTAATCAAAATTATGGCATTTTATTACCATTAGAAATCATATATATGTGAATCTCTTCTTAGCTACCTGAAGGCACACCACAACATAGGTCCCACTATACATGTATCCTGAAATTAGTAAAAGGAGTTAATGTCCATTTCTCATTATAAAATGAAATACAGAAATAATTTTCCACCTCTGAGGTCTGAACAATTTAAGTTACCAGGTCATTGAGGAAAAGTTTAATCTTTTAAGAGGACATACAATATTTCTGATTTCACGAGGCAACTCTTTGAATAGTAAGTATTAGTTCATTAGGTGAAACAAAGAAACAAGGTGAATGTGATTTCACAAAACTATTTTCCTAGCTGGTCTATAGACATCAAGGAAAATAGTTACGACAACAATAATGATGCTCGTCATATGTAGAATTCTTGAGCATTTAGTCTACGCCAAATGAGAGGCGTTCTCTCATTCAATCCTCAGACTAACGCTATGCATTACAATATTTTAATTTCAAGTGTACAAATGGGGAAAGTGAGGTTTGATGAGATTAAATAACTTAGTCCCAAGCAAATAGACTCCCCAGCCTATTTCCTTAACTATTATGCACATCTTACATTTGGTTTTACTTTTTCTTAATTCATCTGTGATTTCTGTACCATTTTCACATAGGTAAGTTCTGAAATTATTACTATTATATAACTTGTAAATGAAAGTACTAAGTTCTCTATCTTGTTTCTTTTGCTGGCATTCACAAGATAACTGTAATTCCCATGCATTCTCTTATTCTATCAACATACTATTATTAAGAGATAAGCCAAGTGTCATGCCATTTATTGAGAATATAAAGATGAATAAGATATAGCCTAGGCCATTATTAACCTCAAATTGCTCACCATCTAGTGGTAAGAAGCACAGATAAACAGATAAATATAACAACAATGTGGTGAATGCAAGGAGAGGGAGACGTTCAGTATACGGGCAGTCCAAAGATAGGCAGCTCACTCAGGTTTGGGAAGGCCAGTCAGAGGAGGCTTTCTGAAAAAAAGTAATAGCTGAGATAAGTCTCTAAAAGGAGCTATCCAAGTGAGAAGCAACTATCTAGTGACCCCAGGTGGAAAAGATTTCATCACCTCAGACCACCAACCATACTTCTTCAGCTCCTTGAAAATAGAGACTCAAAGAAAAGTCCAGGTTTTTAAGGGGTTACCCCAGTGACCCAAGGGCAAGAAGCATACCCTCCGAATGCGTGAGTCACAGTCATTCTCCCACACACAAAGAATGTGGATGCTGGGAGGTCAGGAAGACCTGGCAACCTGGCAGCAGGATCCCATCCCAACCAGAATGTAATCCTTATCATTCCTGGTACTATCTTGTCCTCAATAAACTGGACAGCCTCAACCAGGTCAGCACAACCCTCTCTGGGCCAGGGGTGGTGCCAAGCAAGTTTCCATCCACTCTCCCTGGAGTATGACATACCCCCATGTTACCTGTTTACATGGGCAGGTGGCAGCACAAAGGGTGCTGGATTAGTAACAGCCCAGGAGAAGGCCTCTGCACAGCGATGTCTGAACATTTAATGATCAAAGAGAGAGGAAGGAAAAGAAGCAAAAGCAAGGAAGAGAGAAAGGAAGGAGAGAAGGAAGAAAGGATAGGAGGGCAAGGAGAGAATGATGAAATGGTGACTAATATTAGCACCGTGGCCTTCATATGTGCACCACAGTCGTCTGTCCCTCTTTTGGGCAGACACAGTCTCGACAACCTAAGCTCAGAAGGCTCACAGTGACAGGTCATAATGGGATGATGGGAAACACAGGGTCAGTGGCTGGTGTCACTTCTTTATTCTCTTCCACAGCAGCCAACAATTCCAAATGAGAACATGCTCACAAGGCCCCATGTGGTCTGATGAGGTCAGAGATTGTCCCTGATCCTCCAGAGGCCAGGTCAGTACCTAAACTACTTCAGAAAAATGACCACAGCAGACCTTCTTCCTTGCCTCAGACTCACACTCTATTAGCCATCAGCCCCAGAGCTGATGGGTAGCCCTAGCTCTTTTCAAATGGACCATCAGCCCAAAGAAGGCCCAGCTCCCCAGAGCCCATCTGTGCTAAGACTCACCTCCAAGGCCACATAAAGCCAGCACAGGAAGACGGGAAGTGCTGCTCCACTCTGGCCCAGTTAAATAACCTTCTAACCTAAAAGCCCCCAACACTTAACAGGGTTTCACCCTCCAACCCACACGAATGTATGCAGCCTGTGGAGAGAAGCAGGAAAAGCCAGGAGTAAACCCCCTTTCCTACAGGGCTCCGTGAAGCCCACACCCAGACTACACTGGGTAAGTCATAGGGTTGGGTCTGTAGCAACTGGCACATAGTTCAGGGTTTACTTATAAAACCGAATGGGAGTTATAACCCCACCAATTTTTCCAGAATCTGAAGCAATGCTAGAAAAAGCTCCTTAAATGTGTAGTTTTTTCTCTGGGCAGTAATTTGGAACCAGCACATCAGAAGAGGATCTTAGGCACGCTTCGAAAATTTTGAAATCATTAATTAAATTAGTTTTGAAAGAAGTTCAAAGCACTGTAAGTATATTCTTTTTGTACTTTTTTTAAAATCAACATAATTTAAGTGGGTTACAGAAGTTTATACGTTCACATGGGCCAGACATAAAAAAGATTGAAAAACACTGCTCAAGTGTGACACTAAAGATTCAGATGAATACTACGTGGCAGTCTGAGGCAGGAGAATCGCCTAAGCCCAGGAGTTGGAGATTGCTGTGAGCTGAGATGCAACAGCACTCTCCTGAGGGCAATAAAGTGAGACTGTCTCTAAAAAAAAAAAAAAAGACAAGAAAAGAAAAAAGATTCAGATGCACAGAACAACTTTCTAAAGTGTAAAACCCTGGAAATAAGTTTTTTTAACCTCTCTTTCAAAAAACCATACTGTCTATCCTAACTTTCCCCTCTACTACAACTTCCATCTGACAACTGACCCCCTCTGAAGCCCCAGTTTGGTTGTTCATCTGGGGTCCAGGATGTTCACCTGTGAGAGTCACTACCCTAGCTAAAAGGTCAGCTGACTTAGGCTTCCTGTGCAAGTGAAATAGATGAGGCCCAAGGTTCGTTTTTTTATTATCCCACATTAGCATGTGCCCAGTTGTTTTTCTGCTTATTTTTTCCCACCTAGAGAGACTGGAGAAAGCTCTAAAAGCAAAATAAATATGTATACAGGGTGACCATAAAGTTGGTGTGCAATTTTAAATTTCACACATGGAGGACACCTGTAGTCTCACCTACTTGGGAGGCTGAGGCTAGAGGTTGCAGTGAGCTATGACAAGCACAGCACTCTACCAAGGGCGACAAAGTGAGACTCTTTCTCAAAAAATAATAAAAATAAAATTGCATATGAATTTATTCATGCTTTATGGCCAGCCTTCATATGTATATTTTACATATGTCTTTTTTACATATATATATAACCTTTTAACATACGTAACAAAAGGATTGATCCCCCAACCTCTTACCCAGAGATAGAACCCCCCCAATTTCTTTTCTCCCTGCTCACCCTGATCTCCACACTACCACTTCCATAAGAATAAACAAAAGTCTTGCCCCAGGTGCCCCCTAAGTTGACTCTACTGCAGCTCTGGCTGGAGCAACAGTAAGGAGCAACATAAGACTCTCCCACTCCCACGTCTCCTGCACTGCTGCTGCTGTGTCACCACTAAGCTTGCCAGCAGCTGCAGTCACCTGCGACTGCATGGGGGCGTCAAAAATCATTTTTCCAGCATGTTTCCTTTTTGCTGTTTCACTTCAGATAGAAAATGCACCTTCTATTTTAATCAAGGTGTAAGCCCACCCCCCACCCACAGTTACTCTTTTCTGGAGAATCGGAAGAAAAACTAAGGGTGAAAGGCGAAGTCCCAGAAGGGAGTCCGGGAAACGGAGAGGAGGTAGGCCGCGGCTGGAGGCGGCGGCGGCGACGAGAGGGAGCGCCAGGTGTGACAAGCTGCAGAAGCCCCTCTGCCCCCTCCCAGAGCCAGTTCTCTCCCTCCGCTCTCCCCGCGCGCCCCGCGGGGTCCTAGCGCCGACCCCGCCTCTTTCCGGGCGGGGCTGGGAAGGCAAGAGTAGGAGGCTCCCGGCAGACGCACGGCTCTGCAGAGGTTGCTAATAATGGGACCTGCCGCAGCGGCAGCAGCGGGAGACCGCGGCACTGCTGTCACCCCGGGGGCCGGCTTCTCACTGCAACCGGATGAAAGACTTAAATAACCCTCCTGCCTCACCCTCCTTCCCCACCCCCACTGCGCACAGCCACCCACTCAACTCCAGCCGAAGGGTGAGTGGCAAAGCAGAGCGCCAGGCGTGCCCTTCCCCCGCGGCCGACGCCAGGCGGATAGGCTAGCTCGGAGCTTGGTGACCTAGGTCCGCAACCTGGCCGAGGCTTCCGCTCCCCTTCTACCAACACTAACCCCCTAACACACACATTCATTCTTATTCTCTCTCTCTCTCTCTCTCTCTCTCTCTCTCTCTCTCTCTCTCTCGCTCTCGCTCTCGCTCTCTCTGTCTCTCTCTCTCTCTTACACACACACACACGCAGTGCGGAATCTACGAAGTGGAGATGTCACTTCCTTGGCGACACCTTTCTCCAACCTCTAGAATCGAGGAGGGGTGAGAAGGTCTAGCTTTTTGTTTGATGGTCTCTATTCAGCCTCTGTAGTCGGCAGCAGTCCTCATCCGCTGACCCCAGAAAGCGCCTCTCCTGCTCTCTCCCGCTCCCGTGTGGCCCACACCCTTGCATCCCCGCACTCCCTGAACTGGATTGTGTCTGGCAAACGTCCTATCCTAAAGGTGACTGCATTAAAAAAAAAAAAGAAAAAGAAAAACTCATGGGGGGAGGGGTGCGTCGAAGAACCCCAACTGAAACCCCATAATCCTTCTCCACCAGGGCCCAGTAGGGCTGCACCAAGGTTCCGACAAGGGCTCTCAAAAGCAGAGGTCGACTAATTGACACAATGAAGCTGGCCCCGAGGCGGCCCTAAGACTCGGCGCCCCTAGGCTCCGCGCCCCCGCCACGCTCCAGCTTGCACCCGAGGATCCCCCGGAAGAGAGGGCGAAGCTGAGGCAGGGGCGCGGGAAAGCTGGCCCACGAGCTGCGACCTTGCTAGCACTGGTTTCCGAACACGATTAACAATAGCACGATGCCCCTCCACCCACCTCTGTTGCCCTTTGTCCCCCCACACTCCTTCCCTCCTGCTTCGGCCTTGCTGGGCCAGGGGCCCCAGACCCACCTCCCCGGCACCGCGCAGCCCGTCAACTCTCGGAAACCCCTCTGCGTGCTTCAGAAAGACAGGGAGAGACACGGGGTAGGATAAAGGAGCTTAGGGGTCAGACAACCATCCTGTCCTCGGTCCCCGCCACCTACTCTCCTGCCGCTGCGTGCGCCTCCAGTCGTTCCCACACCGCAAACCACCGCACTGCCCGAGGCGGCGGCTGTCAGTCCCGCCAGCCCCACACTCACACACAAAGAGAAAGCGAAGGGGCTAAACTTGGGCAAAATCGAAAAACCAAGTTCCCTAAATGCAGCTAGAAGTTTGTCAGCCCCTGCCCCCCGCCCCGCGACAAAAGCGGTCTCCGCAGCACTGAAGGGCGCACCCGAGCCGGGTGGAAAGGGAGCCAAAATCCGAGCGCGTTTAGGACCGCGCGGAGCTGGCCAGGCAGCCGCGGAGTGCTCCGTGGGGCCCGGGAGGCCGAGTCGGCACCTGCCGGCCGCTAGCGCTGGAGGGCTGGGACTCCAGCCGCCAGGCGCACCTAGGCCCGCCGCCCACGCCGCTCGCCCTCAGCTCACACCGCCCCGACATAGCGCGGGTGGCCGCTGTGGCCCTGGACACAATCGCTCTTCCACCCACGGCCGCCCACTGCCTGTTGTTCTGATATTGAACGTTAGGCACAGTTGCAACCCTTAAAGCGGCCAAATAGAACAGCACTTTAGCGAAGTTTATTCTTCCCTTTACAACAACCAGAAGCTATGTTTACTTCTGGGATTGGGAAGGAACAGTTATATTTACACTGAATAATTGCAAAGAGAAGAGCTACAACTTAAAAAAAAAAAAAAAAGAAGAAGAAGTGAGGGGAGATGGCCAGAGAAATTTACATTACTAGGTTCAGTTTGGGGCTTAGGCTCAATGGTGAGCAAAAGGAGAGAATCCTGGGCCTCGTGTATCTGGGACCATCCCCAACCCAGGCCTGAATCCTCCTCACCTTCTGGCATCATCTACAGACCTACGAAGCTAACCATGTAGTTTAGATTGTGTTCAACATCTGGCACTAAAGCATGAGGAAGAAAAATCACCACAGGACTTTGTTTTTTACGACCTAGTTTAAGTGTTGTCAGGTGGGTTCACTCAGAAGTTAACTCCTTCCAAAAGTCTGGTTGCCCAAACTGGCGCTTAATTTTCTTTTTTTAACTAAGGGAAAACCCGAGAGTCCACCCCATCGGGACTGTATTAGCTGACTTCGTAGTGCTGGGCGCCGGGTGCCCCAGCGAGCACATGTGTCCAGGCATTAAAGGGGGCAGTCACCAGCCCTGAGTCTGCAGTCTCAGTGCTGAGTCACAAATACCCTCCTCTGAAAATGAAGTCCTCAGAATGCCCTTTAAAATTAGCTCGCAGTTTTTTGCACGCTCACACACTCATACCAGAGAGCCACGCAGGAAATCCACACAGGGCTGCACACTATGAAGATTAAAAAGAAGAGGTTATAACTGGATAGCTGGAAGGACAAACACCCCCTGCGAGCCTCCTGCCCCTTTCCAAGCCCTTTCCTCCCACCCCATTTCCCACTCTCTCCCGTTGATATTCAAAGAGTCTAAAAGGTGACTTTAGTCCTCCTCCCAACAGGACAATCAGTCAGCAACCTCTGCCTTCGGGGCTTTCAGACTGGGGGGTGGGGGCAGGCGAAAATAAGCAATATGCTTAATTTACAATTCAAGCATTATACTTATTGAGAAATGGAGAAAAACCTTAATTTGGGTACAAGATACCCACTGTCTTCAGAAAACTGCATCCATTAAGTTCCCCATAGTTAATGATTAAAGCTTTAAACTCGTGGAATCAGTCCATTCAAAAGAAACTTCCTAAACCCATTTATCTAATGCAAAAGAGCTAGGTACTTGTGCTGTATTTAAAATTATGTTCCCTTTTTTAATTTTAAAAAGGGGGCTTTCAATGTATACTTGCATCGGTGCCAGGAGCAGATCTGCAATTCCGGAGGCATTTTTTCCTGAGCTGGCAAGACACACAGAGAGAAAGCGACACAGAAGGGATGGGGGAAATCCCTTCCCACCTCCCCCCAGGCCGGCCACCACCTTCTCGGTAGTTACAGTCCCAGCGTGTCCTTGCACAGACACTTAAAGGGTTAATAGTATACCTACCAAATCGGCTGTGGTCTTTCCTGGTTCCCTGGATAGTACCATTGGGGAAGATTTCTAAGTGAAATCCAGTTCTGCAGTATAGCTGCCTCCGCCTGAGAATCCCCTTTAAATGATCCAAGTCCGTGACTGCGGGTCCCCTGGGGAGCCCCCCTGCTTCGGACTGACCCAGGTGGTCACTTAACAAAACCGGGCTGTCCACCGGCAACACGGGCACATTCCCAAACGGTACTGCATCCTGCACACCGAAATAGTTCCCAACTTCACCTAAGGGAGCCATCAGAGGACTCGGCTTTTGGAGCACAAGAATAAACAATAATGATGGTGTCAACCCAGGAGATATTAGGCGAGGTATATCCAACTCCCTTCCCTTACTGCAGTTGCAGAGAGAGAAAAAAAGGTTCTTTTCTTCAATCCATTAAATGCATAAATAAAGTAATCTGCTTTTTCACTGGCACAGGTTCAAGGTCAAACCACTGATAGTCTAAGAAACCACCACTTTATACTCACACACTGACATATTGATAAACATATCTATGTATCTCTATAGATAGATCCCCAGCTCTTAGCAGGCAGGAAGGTCTTCATCCCATCCGACCGTAATAAGGAAAAAAAATCCGTAGTTTCTCCATTTGGTTTGAGATCAGAATGACCATAGCAACTTAAAAGCCTAGGCGTTATTATAGGGATTTTTAAGATGCACGGGCTACGTCAGAATTTACGGATCCTGACTCCAGGAAGGCATGCGCTGTTTTTACTCTCTAACCGACTCTGCAGACATCAGCATGAATCCTTCAAGGGGGAAAAAAATCTCACGTTGACGACGGCGACAAATCTCCCCTCCCGGTCCCCCCTCTAAAAAACAATAATAATAATAAAACAAAAAGAAGAAGAAACTTTAGGGGTCCATAGCTAGTATCCAGGATTCTCCAGAGGCTCAGCAGATGTCCATTGGCTTAGAACGGATGGCGAGCGGCGAGCAAGGAGAGCGGCGTCCGGGAGCTCGCGTGCCGCCCTGGCTGCCGCGAACAGGTGTTGCCGCGCCGGCTGGCGGAGCGTTGTAGCCGGGCGGAGCGCTCCTCCTGCGCAGCCCCCGCCGGCGCGCAGAGTGGCGCAGGCAGCGGCATTGGGCTGGGTTTAAGGTAGCGCCGCGGCCGCCCAGACTCCCCGCGGTCCTAGCGCACGCCTCACTGCCCGCGCCGCTCTGCGGCAGGCCGGGTGCAGCGTGCCACAGAGCAAGACTTCTAGGGAGACAGCTGAGGAGCCTAAAGGAAAGATCCCCGCGACAGGCAGGGGAGAAGAAACCCTGTCTCCTGAAAGTCATAATTCTCCTGCAGAATAGAAGCTGGTAACCTAAAATCTGCCTCGCTACATAGATTGATGGAGGTTCAGAGTGAAATAGGGAAACTAGTTTCACTTGGGTTCTGTAACCTGTAAAATTTGTCTTCGTTGAGAGTTGGAGGGAATGGGGTAGAGAGGGAGTTTACTTAACAAGTTTGGATGGCTTTGGCAATTTCTTTTTTCTGCCAGATATACTGAAGCACAAACTATCTTGCAGGTAAAACGGCTAGATCTGAGCTTTCCCCCCGCCCCCGTCCACACACACGCGCGAGCGCGCGCGATGTTGCCCCGGTTTCGGTTCTGGGGCGTACTGCTGGAGATCTTTGGGTTAGGGCTAGATTTAGGTCCCTCCCCGCCGCGGGAGTCCCGGCGGCCGCAGCGGAGCCGGCAGGGGAGGGCGCCAGAGAACCTCTTCTGTCCCCGACTTAGACTCGCGCGCGCTTCCGCAGGGAGTCCGGGTGGCCGAAAGCGTTCCAGTGGGTTCCCTTCGTACTCCCAAACCAGATTCCTTAGGACGAGCCGTGCCATCCCGAGCCCCGTTTCGGCTTGGGAAAACGAAAGGCGAGTTCCTGCGTCGCCTTCCACCGCCCGAAGCCTGCAGCAGATCCAGGAGAGCCCGGCGCGAGATGCTTGCTGGGCGCCCCTGGGCCGCTGCCGCGCCTTCCTGTTCTTCGCGGTGCTGCACTTGGAAGCCAGACTTCCAGTGAGCCGGCTCAGGTTTCCACTACCGGCCAGCGGCCTTCGCCCACAGCCAAAGGCAGGGACAAAGAAATCCGGCGCCCAGGGCCGCGAGGAGCCCTACCAAAGGCCCGCCGGAGAGCCCCGCGGCCGCGCGCTCTGCGCCCGGGGCAGCTGGCCTGCGCCCGGATCCCCTGCGGGACCAGAAGCAGAGCGCGGCGTCCCCAACATACTCGTTCACTCCGCAGCCCGCCCGCGGGCCCCTCTCTCTCCCTCCCCCTGCTCCTCTTTGTTCACATTGTCTTAGAAATGGCAGGACTCTTGGGTCAAGATGATGAAAGTTGGCGAGACTTGAGTGCAGCTCCCGATTGCGGGGCGTGTGAGTGAGAAACGAAGTCGAAGGCGAGACCGAACCTCTGTGGTGGGGAAACGAATCAAAACCTCTTTATAAGGAGAAGGCTGATACGCCCTAGTCCGCTAAAGGCTGGAAGTGAAGAACTGGAGCTGGCCCTACTCCAGACGAGTTTCTCCCGTAGATGAAAGGGAGAAATGAATTTGCAGATTTCGAGGGCGCTGGAAGTGACGGCGACCTGGAGCGACCTTCTGCTGCCCCACCTCCCGGGGTGGAAGGCGTGCTGGGGCCGGACAAGGAGAGAGGAGAGGGGCAAGTTGGTCCTCCTCCATCCATTACCACACCCCCTTGCCGCAGTCGGGAGTTATTGGGTGTCCGGAGGCTAGGTTGGTGCGTCTTGCTGACGTGTTTCGGAAGAAACTAGAGCCCTGCCGAGTAGCATTTACAGCAGTCTCATCCGCGGTGGTACAAAGCGGGCTTTAACATTAACTGCTCGGTGGCAGATAGGAGAGGCTGGGAAGGAAGTGTCACTTCTCATAAACCACCCTAGAAGCTCACGTTAATCACCCAGGCAGCCAGCCGCGCTGGATTAAGCTAGGGCGTTCCTCGACCACTTGGGTACAATGCGCAGGGTTGGTCACTTAGGAAAAAAAAATGATGGAAGAAAGACAAGCAGAAAGAGAGATGGAAATAGGGAGACGCTTGGTAAGGAGAGAGCAGCACTTGGACGTTTCCACCGAGGACAAGACTGGGACCGTTTCCACCAGCTGTCTCCGTTCACATTCTTTTCGTCTGAATTTAGACTGTTATCCAATGAGCGAAGACCATTTCCGCTTCCGAATCCTGCAGCGAAAGTCGTGACTGTCACTTTCAAAAGCAATGCAGTTATGCGAGAGAGGGCGGAGTAGCTGATGGGAGCACTTTACCAGGCAGGAGCAGCCTCCTTCCGGCAGCGCTTTTCCCCTGTGGTTACCTTAGTCCACATTTGGTCTGCATCCCTAACTCCAGCTCCAGGAAGCTTTTCCTGCTTCCTTGTCCCTTTCTCATTTCTCTCGCTGCTTCTGGTTTGGTGGGTTTTCTCATTAGCAGTATAATGAAGACCTTCCTTTCGCTAAGCATATCACATTTCTCCCTCACTCACCTGACCTGCTATGGCTGACATCCTCAAAGTTCCTTCACAGCTCTGTCATGATCATGAACTCCTATGTCTAGGCCTTTGCATATATTTTCCAAGTATTCTTCAATTAGTATTAATATTATAGATGTTAAGCTCCAAAAAGACTGAGGTCTTGCTTCCTAGAGACACATGGTGTTATAGGCTTAATAACACCTGCCTTGGAAGAAAGTTGTTTGGAATAAAAGAAAAAAAAATCCACATAAAAGGAGGAGCAAACAACAGACACTCAAGACATAGCTGCTATTATTGTATCATTCCTTGTATAGTTCCCTCATGGAAATATCCCTGTGGGGTATTCAGAAAATACTATTATTGATTTTAATCCCAAATCTCACTTAGGGCTATCTCTTCTCAAAATATTTTAAACTCTCTTGTTTTGCCTTCTTCTCCGTACCTGTGATTACTATCACATAAGTAATCTGTTTTTCTTCTATCAATTTAGTAGACCCAGATGAGAATACATAACAAGTAAAGAGAGCTATGAAGAGGAATAAGCACTAGAATAGGAGTCAACAGGTCTGGAGCATGTCTACCAGCTCTCTGTATGATTGTCTGATGGGCCCCTGTGGAATTGCTGGGGAGATCAGTTTAACCTACCACAAGATAGGTTTGAGGATTAAAAAGTTAAAGGACAAAAGCACTTAATAGGGTGTCTGAAACAAAACAGCCAATAAATGTTAAGTATAATGGTTCAGTATACTCTTACTGTCAAAGCTCAAACATAGCCCCAGGGACAGATCTGAAATCTACTTCAACCTTTCCAAACCATCCCCCTGCATCCCAAGCTCCTCACAGATCCTAAACAAAAGTCTATAAATAGCTTGGGGGTGGTGTGGGTAGGGAAAGGGGGGATAGGATAAATGGAGATAGAAGGGCAGAGGTCAGTTACACCTTTATTGTTGTAAAACTGGAAGGAAAGAGGAATTGGCATTGGAGGGTGGGAGGAAACTGAAGGAAGAGACACTAATGAACAAAGCAGGGGAGGAAAACAAAGCACTTTTTTCTCTGTTAATGCTCACACTTAAAATTTTTTTGTAAAGGACTTTATAGTTTACAGGCCATTTTCCTTTATTCTCTCCTATATTTCCTATTTTCTTATTTTCATCTGGAATCATTTTTATCCTGCCTAAAGAACTCTGTATGGTCTTTTTTTCTTTTCGACAGAGTCTCACTATGTCACCCTTGGTAGAGTGCTGTGGCATCAGAGCTCACAGCAACATCAAACTCTTGGGCCTAAGTGATTCTCTTGCCTCAGCCTCCCAAGTAGCTGGGACTACAGGCAGCTACCTGAGGTTATCATCATTGTTGGTTAGCAGGGCCAGGCCAGATTTGAACCCACCAGCCTCAGGGCATGTGGATATTTTCACTGGATAAAGAATTCCTGGTTGACAGTTATTTTATCTTTTAAAATTATCTGTAGGGGGGTGCCTGTGGCTCAGTGAGTAGGGTGCTGGCCCCATATACTGAGGGTGGAGAAATCAAACCTGCACTGGCCAAACTGTAGCAACAACAACAACAAAAATAGCCAGGCATTGTAGTGGGCGCCTGTGGTCCCAGCTACTTGGGAGGCTGAGGCAAGAGACTCACCTAAGCCCAAGAGCTGGAGGTTGCTGTGAGTTGTGACACCATCGCACTCTACTGAGGTCAACAAAATGAAACTCTGTCTCTTAAAAAAAATTAAAAATAATAAAATTGTCTGTAATTTCAGTTGAGAAGTCAGCTACAAGACTTATTGTTACTACTTTGGAGGTAATGTGTCTTTTATCTCTGGATGCTTCTAAGATTTTTTTGTTTTTTATCATTTGATTTTTCAGCAGCTTTAATGTGTTGTCCCTAGATTAAAAACAACAAATTTCTCCCTATCGTTTGCTGAGATTCTTAAATTCATAATTGATGTTCTCTAGTTTTTAAAAATTCTTAGTCATGTTTTTGAATAGTGCATCTTTCCTCTTCTCTCTTTTGGAGACTATAATTATGTGATTATTAGGCTTTTTTCCTATTAGTTGATGTCTCTGTACTTCAGTTTGGATTCCAGTTTGTGTATTGACTTCTCTTCCAATTCATTAATCCAAGTTTCTACTATATCCCATCTGCTGTTAAATCACTTCACTAAGCTCTTAATTTAAGATATTGAATTTTTCAATTCTGTCTATTTGAGTTTTTAAATAGAATGCCATTCATTCTCTGGTTAAATTTTCCACATTTTCATCTGTTTCTATCTCTTTTTTCTTGAACATTATTTTAAAAGTTCCTATCTATTAATTCCAATAGTTTTATTATGTGGCCTGCTTTTGCTGTTTTTTGTCTCTTTATTATCATACATATATTTTGGCCATTTGCATGCCTGGATATTATTGTATGCCAGATATTGCATCAAAAGATAGAGGCTTCAGATTATGTTATATTTTTCATCAGACAGTGTATTCTTTTTCTTCTTTTAGACAGATAGGTTTGGAGCTGATCACCTGAATCCAATCAGAAATTGAATTGGATTGGGACTTGGTTGAAGTTTTAGCAAGACCTAAGAGACCTTTGGTTCATCCCCATCCTTTAGGTATAGCCCTGTCAGGCCTTAGATAGTCTGGTATTAGTTTCCTCAATCCTGAAAGACTATGAGAAATTCTCTCTGCCCTACAGAGGTCTTCAAACCAGCTCTCCAGCCATTTAGCCCCAGAAAACTTCAAACCTGGCAAAGGTCTTAAAGAAGAAAATAGCCATGTACTTAAAAATAGGCTCTATTCCCTAAGGGCTTCTTGTTTCTTAAGAACATAAGCCTGAGGGATATTTCATTTACCTTTAAAATTTTTCTTTCTTTTCTTTTCTTTTTTTTTTTTTTTTGAGACAGAGCCTCAAGCTGTCGCCCTGGATAGAGTGCTGTGGCATCACAGCTCACAGCAACCTCCAATTCCTAGACTCAAGGGAGTCTCCTGCCTCCGCCTCCCAAGTAGCTGGGACCACAGGCGCCCGCCACAATGCCCGGCCTTTTTTTTTTTTTGGTTGCATTCGTCATTGTTGTTTGGCGGGCCCAGGCTGGATTTGAACCCACCAGCTCAGGTGTACGTGGCTGGCGCCTTAGCCCGTTGAGCCACAGGCGCTGGGCCTACCTTTAAAAATTTTCATACTCACTCCTTAGTATACTGTAAACTCTAAGAACTCAGCAAATATCTTGTGGAGAAAACCAGTCCTAAGTTGGAAGCACCCCTAGTGACCAATTGCTCACACTAGCTTCATGTGGGTTAAAAAGTTGCTGGTTTTTTTTTTTTTCTTCACAAGGGTTCTCTGCCTGAACTATGTGTAATTCTCAACCAGTGTCCAGAATCAACAAATGCTCCTAGGGCCAAAAAAAACTGTCAATCAACAGCTTACCTTGGAACTGTTTTCTCCTCTCTGTAATTTTAGCTGGTTTAGTGCTCATTTCTTCCACAACTCTCTGATGTTTGTAAAGATATGATTTTTGTAATCTCTCCAGTTTTTTCTAGTTGCTGCAATTAGACCAGATACATCCTATCCAGAAGTAGTCATCTCATATTTCATTTTTGAAAATGAGAAAATTATTATTTCAAATATTCTACACTATATTTTATAGCATTTTACAGTTTTCAAAGGTCTTACACTATCTCAGTAAACTAGTGTATGGAAGTTAGTAGGGACTGTCTGAAATCATTCCACCTGAGCAGAACTGTTCATGCAAAAAGCTAGGAGGACTTTTCTGAGTTTTTCTGAGACCTCGCTTATCTACCCACTCTCTAATCTAAAGATATAAGAATAAATAGCAGATTATTCATCAAGCCAAACAACACAGTCTTCAAAAGGATTTATTTGCACCTTGTTTATAAAACTGCATGAATGCAGATTCAAGTCAAGGTTTAAAGTTACTTCTAAATTACTTTCCTAGATCTTGGTAAAGTCAAATTGATAACATTTATGAAACAATCACCTCAGGCAGCATTTTCTACTGGGTTGCTGACTGGAGAACACATAAAATCAAAAATAACATTCCAAATTTTCCTAAGGCTATATAACAATAATATTGCACCCTATATGAACCTTTCACCATGTTACTTCCATGAATTAATGTAGGCATGCAAAGTCACCTCTAGATAACTGGCCTGGCTTCTCACTATTATATAGAACTGAAAGGATATGTTTGATCTTTCTCTCTAGATAGCATTACCAAGCTGGTGTTTCAAAGGCATGGAATGTGCAACACCCTTAAGTATTATCTTCTAGATAGCTCTTGTAGTTCAACAAAGCCCCTTTCACTGTGGCAGGGGAGTTGCTATTTAGCTGGACTAGTCTTTGGCATAATGGTCAGCCAATACGTACATGCTATGCTGCGAAAGAGATCCGGCACTCATACAATTGAAAAACAAAATAAAATCAGAGGAGAGCAAATCTTATTCACAAACTAGCCAGACCCAGAAGACACACAGTTAATACCAAATTATCAGTAAGTTACACTCCACATAACTACATCACTGTAGACAGCTAACGTTGATGTGGCATTCTTATTTGCAACATACAAGAGCTACATGGGGGCAAAGGAAGTAATACTATATTTTAAAATGCCAACAATGATGCTTCCTTCTCCACAATGCTGTAATTTGATCATGTACATACTTTAATTAATTGGCCATATTTGGGATTGTTTAGTTTGGCATTGTTTACTTCAGTGTCTTGAACACAATAAATGTTTTTTTAGCATTTTTAAGTATATTCAAATACAGAGAGAATTCTGTGTTTTGCATCACTTCTCACCTGGGAAACTAAGAGGAAATCCAACTGACAGTGCCCATTATTAATCATTGAACATTCTTTAATGATAGCTGAAGTTTATTTTTTCATCTATTTATTTATTTTATTTTGCATCCTTTCACCTGGCTTGGATGACCATACAGCAGTTTTTCTGGCCATTTCAAGTCTGTATCTGATTATGTGAATTATGAATAGTACAGCTATCACTGAGTAACCTCACACCGAAAAAAAGAAAATCTATGGCTTTTTATCTCAGTAAATATTATTGGAATGTGAACTAAATTTTAAAATGTGAATAAAAGTAAAACATTACTAATTGTGTACCCCCCCCCAAAAAAGGCATGCTTCATTTTGCTGGGTTTAAAGAAAATACTCATACTACATGGTAAACTATGAAGCCAGATGTTGAGTCTTTACACATATTCTTTTTCACAGAACAAGATAAAAAGGAATGTTTTCTCACAATTTGTGTGTCCCTTCATCCACAAAAGCAAAGATAATTTAAAATAAGCAAAATAAGACACTATAGCAAGGTAGAAATTGTTATAGTGTCTCATTCTTCAGAAGTTCTCCCATCTGGCAGATTGAACAAGTTTTTTAATAGTTCTAAGACCAATTTCCTCATTTACACAATGGGGATGGTAATAATACTTGTCATATATTTATTTTGAGAATAAAAATAGACCGTGTAAAATGGTCCAATGGTACTGATATCTAAAAAGAGCTCAAAACAGCATATCTTCTTAATAAGCATAAATTAATTTTACATAAGCAATAAGGCTTTTTTCAACAGAAAAGAAAAAGAGAAAAATTTTTTGAAAACAAGGTGATAATAAAGGGAAAATCTGGAAAAACTAACTTAATTATAGTATGATTACCACCATACAAAAAATAACATACGCATGAGATATGGGGTCCAACAGGGAAACCTGAAGGAAATATACCACAACATTGGCACTAGTTATATTAGGATCATGAACTTAATGCTGTTTTTTATCCTTTATTGTCCAGATTCTCAGTAGTATGGTCTATTACTTAGAAAATATATATTTTTTTAATTTTGAAAGCTAAATGATGCCTTTTGTAATAAATTGCCTACATCCTAGCAGAAACTTTCAAGATTTTGTTTTATATACTCCAGAGATGTTTGATCACAATGATTTCATTCAGTTTCATCATTTATTGAAAGCCCTGTTCCAGCCTTCTGGAGGAAACAAAATAAATGAGATAGGGTCCTGTCCTCATTATGTCCTTTGATAGTAACAATGGTGGTAGTTCTGCGATTGTAAATCAGTTACATTGATTAAGGGTCACTGTACCAATCAGGATGCTACCAGGTAAACAGAGAAAGAGGAAGATGGAGGGGAGGTAAGGAAAGACAGCGAGTGGGGGAAAGCAGAGGAGGTAGAAGGGAAGGAAGAGGGACAAGGAGAGATTTATTGCAAGAAAGTAACTGACTTACGAAATCCTGTACACCAGGCCTGCAGGCTGGCAACTCTAGAACAAAAACTGATCCTGAAACCCATGGGTAGAATTTCTCCTTTCTTAGGGAAACCTCAGTTCTACTTTTCGGGCCTTTCAATTGATTGGATGAAGCTCACCCAGATTATCTGAGATCATCTCCCTCATTTAAAGTCAACTGATAGTAGATGTTAATCTCATGTACATCTTCCATTGACTAATTAGGGACTATAGCCTTGACACATCAAACTCAACATTTCTGTCCTTTATCTTCTCCTAATTCCTAGTGTATTTAAAACCAGTAGTATCTCCACTGATTTCAGACCCCACATAAATGAATGGTCCCTTGCTGAGTTCCTGACTTCCTTCACAGGCTGGTTGACACAATGCTAGGCTGCTAACGAACTTCACACTCAGCGGAACTGTCATTCAGATAGTATCACTGGAAAATGCACTGACAGGTGAAAACAGTGTTCTTCCTCTGGGTAGGCTGCTGCTTTCATCCTGATGAAAAACACAGTAGAGAGGCATGGGAAAACCCAACATAAAGCAAAATTTGCTTCTTTTTTTTTTAATTTAATTTTTTAAATCAAATCATAGCTGTGTACATTGATGCAATCATAGGGTACAATGTGCTGGTTTATATACAATTTGAAGTATTTTCATCAAACTAGTTAACATAGCTTTCATAGCATTTTCTTAGTTATTGTGTTAAGACATTTATATTCTACATTTAGTAAATTTCACATGTACCCTTGTAAGAGACTCCATAGGAAAAATTTGCTTCTTTTTGACAACACTGTCAAAAGTAAGGAGGCAAAGGTGGAGGCCAGCTCTGATTCCCACGCTGTGAGCTACAAATGCTTTGTGAAGGTTGCCCTTTATTGAGCTTTATTTTTATTAAGCATCTCTTATTTAAATTTATTTTAGGTCATGGTTTCTCACTAATGTACATAACTGGCCTTACTCGTGGGTGTATATCTACACCAGTGATTCTTAACTAGAGCAATTTTGCCCCCGCTTCCCAGGTCGAAAATGTCTAGATATATTTTTGGTTGTCACAACTAGGGGACAACATGGAGGGTTCTCATGGCCAGGAGTGATGCTGAACATCCTTTGGTGCACAGGACAGGCCCCCACCACAGAGAATTATCCAGCCCAAAGTGTCAGTAGTACCAAAGCTGAGACATCCTGGTTGAAACCATGCCAGTGTGATTTCTGCCACAAATTTTATTCCTCAAAAAGTACATCTGTGAAGGAAATAAGCTTGTTAAGTTTTCTTAACCTTTAGTTTAGAGGCTTTGCTAAAATTACCTTTCATGTCAAAGATTTGAGTGATTTTAGAAGAGTAGGATGAAGAAAATATGTCCCTTTTTGAAATAGCTAAAAATACTAATTTTCTGAATTAGTGACAGTTATTGTAACTGATTTAGTAAAACTAATAAAACTTTAAATGTAATCACATGTACAATATTTCCATCATACTTCTATTGATTGGTTTATCATGAAACATAATTTATGTGTTAATGTTCTAAAGTTACATATTTCAAGTGATTTATGCATTTACTCATTTCAAAACCTGTTTTATCTCAAAGTGGAGTAAAAGAAAGTTTTCTAGATGGTAACTGTAGCATCCTCATGCCCAATGCATCTAATTTACAACTAATACAACACATATTTTTCTGCTAACAATCCAACAATTTTGTCATTAAGAAAAAAAGGCTGAAAATACACTGAAAATCGTGTGTTTTTCTTTTTTTCTTTCTTCTTTTCTTTTTTTAGAGACAAAGTCTCACTTTATTGTCCTCAGTAGAGTGCTGTTTCGTCACAGCTCACAGCAACCTCCAACACCTGGGCCTAGGCGATTCTCTTGCCTCAGCCTTCCAAGTAGCTAAGACTACAGGCACCCGCCACAATGCCCATTTTTTTGTTGCAGTTTGGCTGGGGCCGAGTTCAAACCAGCCACCCTCAGTATATGGGGCTGGTGCCCTACTCACTGAACCAGAGGCACCACCCCATGTGTTTTTCATTGTCCTTTGAATTCTTCATAGACTTGAGAATTTGAGTTCTCCATAGAAATAGAATTTAATAGGAGATATATGAAGACATAGAAAAGTGTATATAGAGAGAAATATAAGGAGATTTATTATAAAGGATTAGCTCATGTGTTTATGGAGACCGGTAAGTCCAAAACCTGCAAAGCTGATGTGTCAGTTCAAGTCCAAAGGCCAGAAGCTGCTATAGAACTAGGAGGAGCCCATGTCCCAACGCAAAGGCCAGAAGAACTCCTTCTTACTCTGGGGAGGGTCAGCTTTTTGTTCTATTCAGGCCTCTAACTGATAAGATAGGACCTGCCCACATTAGGGAGGGCAATCTGGCTTACTGAATCTACAGATTTAAAAGTTAATTTCATCCAAGAACATTCTCATGGAAAAACTGTAATAATGTTTGATCAAGTATCTGAGCACACCATAGTCCAGGCAAGGTGACACATACAATTAACAATCACATCCAGGGAAGGGGAACACCAGAAAAAGGAAAGGAAAATTGCAAATAAATGTTCAATAATAGGGTATCAGTTAAATAGACTGATTGAGCCACACATTGATATAAACTGTTTTTTTTAGGGTGGTAGAAGATGCCACAGAAATGTTTTCTAAATACCATTTACCAAGACTCTGCCATCATAAATATAAATTTTTATAGCACCTTGAGACATAATTCATCCCAGCCTAGAAAGTTGAACCCATTTAGAGTGCTCTGGTCCTCATGTACCAGAGGCATAAAATGCAATCAGATGGTCAGAAGGAAACTTTGTGAGCTTCTCTTCCAAATCATCACTTTAAAGTAAGGTGGTTTATCTCAAATTATTGATGGAACCTTGATTCCATACACTTTTAAAATAATAAGCATATAAATACCAAACTAGGATCTGATGCTGACCACTGAAATGAATTAGGGAAAGTAAACAGTTACAAAAAAAAAGTTCACGAAGATGGCGGACGAGTAACAGCTTCCTTGCGGCTGGGCACGGTGTGACTGGGGAGAGAGGACTTCAGGCATCTCTGCCAGGCGGGATCTGCCCAGAAACATCCCTTTCAGGACACAGGGAGACAGCGTGAGGCTTCTGGACACCCTGAGGAAGGCTAAAGCGGTGGAGATTGGGCAAGTGGTTGTGTCTGTTCATTCGGTCTGATCCTGTCGGCAGCTGTGGGTGGGGCAGCAGTGGGACTGCAGGCTGGAAGGGCCTTGCCTGTAAGCCGTTTGGGTTTCTTTTGGACTTGGCACTTTTGGTTGAACTGCCTTGGGAGAACCTGGGCAGGAGTGTGGGGTTTTTTGAGTGTTGCCTGGGGCCCCAAACTGGGCCACCAAGCCAGACAGAGCTGCCAGTGTTTGGTGGTGGGCTGTGTGGAGCCATTGTGGGAGAACTGCCCTGGCAAGCTCCACCCTCAGGGTCGCAAAACAGGCATTGGGCGGGAGCGAGTAATCTAGTGACTGAGCAGCCTAAAGG
>CAUYON010199555.1:0-12170 GCA_963573935.1 Arctocebus calabarensis
CTCAGCCTCCCTAGTAGCTGGGACTACAGGCGCCCGCCACAGCGCCCGACTATTTTTTTGTTTTGCAGTTCGGCCGAGGCCGGGCTTGAACCCGCCACCTTCGGTATATGGGGCCGGCGCCCTACTCGCTGAGCCACAGGAGCCGCCCTTTCCATCCATTCTGTATGTAGTTTATTCATTCCTTTCATAGAGTTTTTGACTCAAAAAGTTTGTTTTTTGGTTTTTGTTTTTTTGTAGAGACAGAGTCTCACTTTATCACCCTGGGTAAAGTGCCGTGGCATCACACATCTCTCAGCAACCTCCATCTCCTGGGCTTAGGCGATTCTCTTGCCTCAGCCTCCCAAGTAGCTGGGACTACAGGCAGGCACCTGCCACAATACCCCGCTATTCTTGTTTTTTACAGTTCGGCCAAGGCTGGGTTTGAACCCACCACCTTCAGTATATGGGGCCAGCGCCCTACTTGAAGAGCCACAGGCGTCACCCTCACAAAAAGTTTTAATCTTTTTTTTTCACAGCTCACAGCAACCTCAAACTCAAGCAATTCTCTTGCCTCCGTGTCCCAAGTAGCTGGATTATAGGCACCTGCCACAACGCCCAGCTGTTTTTAGAGATGGGACCTCACTCTGGCTCAGGCTGGTCTTGAACTTGTGAGCTCAGGCAATCCGCCCGCCTCAGCCTCACAGAGTGTCGTGGTAGGATTACAGGAATGAGTCACCGAGTCTGACCAAGTTTTAATCTTTTTTTTAAGGAGTGGAGTCCTGCTGTGTTGCCTTGGCTGGACTTGAACTCTTGGTATCGAGTGATGTTCCTTCCTCAGCACTCTGAGTAGCTGGGACTACAGGCACATACCACTGTATCTGCCTAAAAAGTTTTAATTTAGATGAAGTTCAAGTTGTGTATATTTTCTTTTATTGCCTCTTTTAGTGTCATATCCAAATCATTGCCAAAACCAAGTCATGACAATTATGTCCTGTGTTTTTTTTCAGAGTTTTGTAGTTTTAGCTCCTCCATTTAGGCCTTTGATAAACTTTAAGTTAATTTTGTGTATGATGTAGGTGAGGGTCCAACTTCCTTCTTTTGCACATGGATGTTCAGTTTTGCCAGCATCGTTTATTGGAAAACTCTTCTTTTTCTAATTCCTTGAGATAATTCATTAGATTATTGATTCACAATGTTTCTTTCTTTTGGACATAGGTATTTAAGGCCATAAATTTTCCTCTTAGAACTGCTTTTGCGGCTCGGCGCCTGTGGCTCAACAAGCTAAGGCGCCAGCCACGTACACCTAAGCTGGCGGGTTTGAATCCAGCCCGGACCTGCCAAACAACAATGACGGCTACAACGAAAAAATGGCTGGGCATTGTGGCAGGTGCCTGTAGTCCCAGCTACTTGGGAGGCGGAGGCAAGAGACTTGCTTGAACCAAGGAATTGGAGGTTGCTGTGAGCTGTGATGCCACAGCACTCTATTCAGCGTGACAGCTTGAGGCTCTGTCTCAAAAAAAAAAAAAAAAAGAACTGCTTTTGCATCATCCCACAGATTTTGGTAATGTGTATCCCCTTTGTCATTTAGTTCAAAGAATCATTTGATTTCCATCTTAATTTTTTCCTTGACCCTATAATCATTTAGTGGTAGGTTAATTTCCATGACTTTGTTAAAGTTGAGAGTTTCTATTGGAACTGACTTCTAATTTTACTCCACTGTGGTCTGAAAAGACACATGGTATAGTTTCTTTTTCTTTCTGTCTTTTTTTTTTTTTTTTTTTGTGGTGACAGAGTCTAACTTCGTCACCTTGGATAGAGTGCCTTGGCAGCATCATAGTTCACAGCAACCTCAAATTCTTGGGCTTAAGCAATCCTCTTGCTTCAGCCTACCAAGTAGCTGGTACTATAGGTGTGCATCACAATACAGAGCTAGTTTTCCTATTTTTAGTAGAGATGGGGTCTTGCTCTTTCTCAGGTTAGTCTCAAACTCCTGAGCTCAAGGGATCAACCTGCCTTGGCTTCCCAGAGTGCTAGGATTACAGACATGAACCACTCCACCTGGTCCTTTTTTTTTTGTAGAGACAGAGTCTCACTTTTTCACCCTCCGTAGAGCGGTAGAGTGCCGTGGCGTCACACAACTCACAGCAACCTCCAACTCTTGGGCTTATGGGCTTAGGTGATTCTCTTGCCTCAGCCTCTCAAGTAGCTGGGACTACAGGCGCCCGCCGTAACACCCGGCTATTTTTTTGTTGTGGCAGTTTGGCTGGGATAGTGGTTGAACCCGCCACCCTTGGTACAGGGAGTTGGCACACTACCCACTGAGCCACAGGTGCCGCCCCTATTTTTTTTTTTATTTCTTTTTGCAGTTTTTGTCTGGGGCTGGGTTTGAACCTGCCACCTCCGGCATACAGGCCAGCACCCTACTCCACTGAACCACAGGCACCGCCCATATATATATATTTTTTAATTTTTTGAGACATATATGATCAATCATATAGAATGTTCCCTGAGCTGATCAGAAGACAGTATATTCAACAGTTTTGGGGTAGAAGGTCCTGTAAATGTCTATGGGCCCACTTGTTCTAGAGTCCTGTTTAAGTCTATCATTTCCTTATATGTCTTCTGCTTAGAGGATTTGTCCCATTTTGTCACTGGGGTATTGATGTTCCCAGCTATTGCAATGCTTCTGTTTATCATTTTGTTTAGATCAAGAAGGTTTGTTTGGCTCAGCGCCTGTGGCTCAGCGGGCTAAGACGCCAGCCACGCACACCTGAGGTGGCAGGTTCGAATCCAGCCTGGGCCCACCAAACAATGATGGCTGCAACCAAAAAATGGCCAGGTGTTGTGGCGGGTGCCTGTAGTCCCAGCTACTTGGGAGGCAGAGGCAAGAGACTCGCTTGAGCTCAGAAATTGGAGGTTGCTGTGAGCTGTGATGCTACAGCACTCTATCTAGGGTGACAACTTGAGACTCTGTCTCACAAAAAAAAAAAAAAAAGAATGTTTGGTTTATGAATCTGGGTGCACCCTTGTTGGGTACATATACATATAGGATGTTATATCTTGTTGTTGAATTTTTCCCATCACCATTAAATAATGACTGTGTTTGTCTTTCTTTACTTTTGTTGATTTGAAGTCTATGCTATCTGATATGACAATGGTTACACCAGATTTCTTTTGTTTTCCATTTGTATGGAATATTGTTGTCCATTTCTTCACCTTGAGTCTGAATGAGTCCTTGTGCGCTAGACGCATTTCCTGGAGACACTTGGCTTGTATTTTTGTTATCTATTCAGCCAGCATATGTCTCGTCATTGGGGAGTTCAAGCCATTGACATTTATTTATTTATTTAAGACAGAGTCTCAAGCTGTCACCCTGGGTAGAGGTCTGTGGCATCACAGCTCACAGCAACCTCCAACTCTACTTTTTTTTTTTTTTTTGAGACAGAACCTCAGCTGTCACCCTGGATAGAGTGCTGTGGCATTACAGCTCACAGCAACCTCCAATTCCTGGGCTCAAGCGAGTCTCTTGCCTCTGCCTCCCAAGTAGCTGGGACTACAGGCGCCTGCCATAACGCCTGGCCCTTTTTTGGTTGTAGCCATCATATTTGTTTGGTGGGTCTGGGCTGTATTCCAACCCGCCAGATCAGGTGTAAGTGGCTGGTGCCTTAGCCCATTAAGCCACAGGCACCAAGCCCAACCTACAACTCTTGAGCTTAAGCGATTCTCATGCCTCAGCCTCCCGAGTAGCTGGGAGTATGGGTGCCTGCCACAATGCCCGGCTAATTTTTGGTTGTAGGGGTCATTTGGTGGTTGTTTGGCGGGCTCATGCTGGATTTGAACCTGCTAGCTCTGGTGTATGTGGCTGGCGCCCCAGCTGCTTGAGCTACAGGCACTGAGCTGCCATTCACATTTATTGAAAGAATTGATAATGAGTGGATTTCCGTTGATGTTGTCACACAGAACATTGCTTCATTTTACCTTTTGCGCCTTTGTGGTATCTGGGCTCTGAACTGTAGCATAGGATGGTTTTTCACTGGTTGGCGTCTATGGTGCCAATCAGTATACGATGCATCTGTGAGTACTTCCTGCAGGTCAAGTCTTGTCTTGACAAATTCTCTCCATGATTGTTTGTCTCAGAGAGTCTTTATTTCTCCCTCATATAAGAAACTTAGTTTTGGGCAGAGCCTGTGGTTCAGCGAGTAGAGTGTCAGCCCCATATACCGAGGGTGGTGGGTTCAAACCCCGCCCCGGCTGAACTGCCCAACAAAAAACTAGCCGGGCGTTGTGGCGGGCACCTGTAGTCCCAGCTACTTGGGAGGCTGAGGCAAGAGAATCGCCTAAGCCCAGGAACTGGAGGTTGCTGTGAGCTGTGTGACGCCACGGCACTCTACCGAGGGCCGTAGAGTGTGACTCTGTCTCTACAAAAAAAAAGAAAAAAAGAAACTTAGTTTTGTAGGATACAAAAATTCTAGGGTGGCCATTATTCTGTTTGAGAAGATTGAGAATGGGGCCCCAATCCTTTCTGTCTTGTAAGATCTCATTTGAGAAGTCTGCTGTTAGTTTAATAGGTTTCTTTTTGTCAGTTATGATGCTTTTACCTTACAGTTTGTAGGAGTTCCTCTTTTATATTAACCTTGGCCAGTCTAATGAATATGTGGTGATTGCATCTTGGTGAAGTATCTCTCTGGAGTCTGTTGTGCTTCTGGCACCTGGATGTCCAGATTTCTAGCAAGACCTAGGAGATTTTCCTCCAGTATTCTCTCAAATAGGTTTTCCAGGCCTTGTGTATTTTCTTCCTCACACTCAAGGATGCCTTTGATTCTTAAGTTAGGCCTCTTTACGTAATTTGACATTTCTTGTAGGCTTTGTTCATTCCTCTTATTTCTCTGTTCTTTCTCTTTGACTGATTTATTTATTTATTTTTAATTTTTTTTTTTTTTTTTTTTTTTTTTTTTTTTTGTAGAGACAGAGTCTCACTTTATCGCCCTTGGTAGAGTGCTGTGGCATCACACATCTCTCAGCAACCTCCATCTCCTGGGCTTTGGCGATTCTCTTGCCTCAGCCTCTGGAATAATTGGGACTACAGGCGCCCACCACAACGCTGGACTGTGGTTTTTTTTTTTTTTGGCAGTTTTTTTCGGCCGGGGCTGGGTTTGAACCTGCCACTCTCAGTATACGGGGTTGGCACCCTACTCACTGACATAGGCGTTGCCCTATTTATTTATTTTTTTTAAGACAGAGCCTCAAGCTTTCACCCTGGGTAGAGTGCTATGGTATCACAGCTCACAGCAACCTCCACTCCCATGCTTAAGCGATGTTCTTGCCTTAGCCTCCCAAGTAGCTGGGACCACAAGGGCCCACCACAACACCTGGCTATTTTTTATTCTTTTTTTTTTTTTGGTTGTAGTTGTCATTGTTGTTTGGCAGGTCTGGGCTGGACTCGAATCCGACGGCTCTGGTGTATGTGGCTGGGGCCTTAGCTGCTTGAGCTACAGGTGCCAATCCCTCTTTGACTGATTTAATTCAAAGGTGTTGTATTCTAGCTCTGAGACTTTCTTCTGCCTATATAGCCTATCCTTGAGACTTACTACTGTGTTTTTATTTCCTTGAATGAATTTTTCATTTCCAGAAGCCGTGCTTGATATTTTTTTTTTGGAGAGATAGAGTCTCACTTCATCGCCCTCGGTAGAGTGCCGTGGCATCACACAGCTCACAGCAACCTCCAACTCCTGGGCTTAGGCAATTCTCTTGCCTCAGCCTCCTGAGTAGCTGGGACTACAGGTGCCCACCACATCGCGCGGCTATTTTTTGTTTTTTGTAGGTCGGCAGGGGCCAGGTAACCTGCCACCCTCGGTATATGGGGCCGGTGCCCTACTCACTGAGCCACAGGCGCTGCCCTTGATTTTTTTTTTTTTTAATACTTTAGTTCCCTTAGTGAATTTTTCATTCATTTCCTGCATTGTTTTTGTGGTTTCTCTGTGTTGGATTTCTATTTTCTCTTGTTATTTCATTGCACTTTCTTACAATCCATACTTAAAATTCTTTATCAGTCATTTCAATATCCTCATTTAGATTGTTGCTCACTAATACAGAGTTATCGTTTCCTTTTGGGGGTAGGGTATTCTTTCTTTCTTTCCTTTTTTTTTTTTTTTTGTTCAAGACAAAGTCTCATTTTATCGCCCTCGGTAGAGTGCAGTGGTGTAACAGCTCACAGCAACCTCCAACTCATGGGCTTAGGCAATTCTCTTGCCTCAGCCTCCTGAGTAGCTGGGACTACTGGCACCTGCCACAGTGGCTGGCTATTTTTTGTTGCAGTTTGGCTGGGACCGGGTTCAAACCCGCCACCCTCAGTATATGGGGCTGGCGCCCTACCCACTGAGCCAAAGGCGCCGCCTAGGGTACAGTATTCTTTCACTCTCTGGAGGTCTTTCACTGATTTCTTCTCATCTGGAGGCAGCTTTTGCTTCTTATTTTTGGATTTTCTTTGGATTAGATAACCGGCTTTAAAACATTTTTATACATATCATGGCTGGTTAGGGCTAGTTATTTTCCTTTATAGTATTAAATTCAACTGGTTTACAGCTTCTAGGGCACAGCATCAGGGAACTCCTGTCAGCCTCCTTAGCAAACAAATCCTCTTGGCTTCTGCAGATCTCTATAGGCAGGACCACTCCCTTGATTGACATGCACTTTGCCCACCACCTCCCTTCTCCAGTTCCTTATTTTTTGTTCTTTTTCTCAGTTCCATCTTTAATTTTAGTAAACATTTTGTTTGTTTTTTTTGAGATAGAGTGTCGCTCTATTGCCTTGGGTAGAGTGCCATGGCATTATCATGACTGACAGCAACCTCAAACTCTTGGGCTCAAGCAATCTTCTTGCCTCAGCCTCCTGAGTAGCTGGGACTGCAGGCAAGCACCACCATGCCGGGCTAATTTTTCTATGTTTGTTTGTTCGTTTGTTTGTTTATTTATTTAGAGACACAATCTGAGTTTGCTGCCCTGGGTAGAATGCTGTGGCATCACAGCTCACAGCAACCTCAAACTCCTTGGGTCAAGTTATTCATTTGCCTTCGCTCCAGAGTAGTTGGGACTATAGGCACCTGTGACAATGTCTGGCTATTTTTAGAGAGGTCTCACTCTGGCTCAGACTGGTCTCGAACTCACAAGCTCAGGCAATCCACTCACCTCAGCCTCCCAGAGTGCTAGGATTACAGGCATGAGCCACCTGTCTGGGCCTATAAACACTTTATTTTTATTTATTTTTTAAAATTTTAATTGTCAGACATGGTGGCTCACGCCTATGATCCTAGCACTCTAGCTAGAATTAGAGTGAGGGGAGCAAAGGCAGGTGGATTGCCCGAGCGAGACTCCATCTCTAAAAATAGTTGTACTTTTTTTAGTGCTTGTAGTCCCAGCTACTTGAGAGGCAGAGGCAAGAGAATCACTTGAGTGCCAGAGTTTGAGGTTGTTGAGAGCTATGATTCCACACTACCCTACCAAGGGCAACAGAGTGAGACTCCGTCTCAAAAAAATAAAATAAAATTTTAATTGTTCTGAAGGGATAAATACGAAAAGTGAAAGTTTTTCTCTACTACCCACTAATTTAGCTCTTTTCATTCTTCCTTCCTCTTCCCTCCCTTCTGCCCTCTTACCATTTCTCTTTTTCCTTTCTCTCTTTTTCTTCTATTTGATTGTATTGTGAGGTGGTTAAACTATTCTTCTTCTTCTTTTTTATTTTTGAGACAGATTCCCACTATGTGGCCCTTGATAGAGTGCCATGGCATCACAGCTTACAGCAATCTCATACTCTTGGGCTTAAGCAATTCTCCTGCCTCAGCCTCACAAGCAGCTGGGACTACAGGCCTACCACAATGCCCAGCTATTATTATTATTATTATTATTATTACTTTAGAGACAGAGCCTCACTTTATTGCCCTCAGTAGAGTGCCATGGCATCACACAGCTCACAGCAACCTCCAACTCCATGGCTTAGGCGATTCTCTTGCCTCAGCCTCCCAAGTAACTGGGATTACAGGCGCCTGCCACAACGCTGGCTGTTTTATTTTGGGTTTTTTTTTTGCAGTTTGGCTGGGGCTGGGCTTGAACCCGCCACCCTTGGTATACGAGGCCAGCGCCCTACTTGCTGAGCCACAGGCGCCGTCTTGCACAGCTATTTTTATTTTTTGGTTGTAGTTGTCATTGTTGCTTGGCAGACCGGGGTGGATTCAAACCCACCAGCTCTGGTGTATGCGGCCAGTGACCTAGCTGTTAAGCTACAGGCACTGAGCCTATTCTCTTATTTCCTAAGTTTCTTTTTTTGAGACAAAGTCTCACTGTGTCGCTCTCAGTAGAGTGCCGTGGCATTATACCTCACAGCAACCTCAGTCTCTTGGGCTTAAGTGATTCTCTTGCCTCAGCCTCCCAAGTAGCTGGAACTACAGGCACCTGCCACAGTGCCCAGCTATTTTTTCTTTTTAGTTGTCATTGTTGTTTGGCAGGCCCGGGCATTTGAACTCACCAGCTCCAGTGTATGTGGTTGGTGCCCTAGCTGCTGAGCTACTAGCACCAAGCCTATTTTCTATCTTGGATTACTCAGATGCTGATCTACCATGAGAGGCATATGCATTGTACAGCATCAACACCATCACTGCCTTTCACAGCCTCCAACTCCTCTGTACTCTGGGTTTTTGTTAAGTTTTTTTTTTTTTTTGAGATAGAGCCTCAAGCTGTCACCCTGGATAGAGTGCTGTGGCATCACAGCTCACAGCAACCTCCAATTCCTGGTGGCATCACAGCTCACAGCAACCTCCAATTCCTGGGCTCAAGCGAGTCTCCTGCCTCCGCCTCCCAAGTAGCTGGGACTATAGGTGCCCGCCACAACACCCGGCCATTTTTTGTTTGCAGCCGTCATTGTTGTTTGGCGGGCCCAGGCTGCATTCGAACCTGCCAGCTCAGGTGTACGTGGCTGGCGCCTTAACCACTTGAGCCACAGGCCTGAGCCGGTTTTTGTTAAGTTTTAGAATACATATTTAATATTCTGTAGCCATAATTAAGCTGCCGTTTTCTTTTTCTTTCTTTTTTTTTTTTCAGGGACAGAGTCTCATTTTATAACCCTTGGTAAAGGGCCATGGCATCAGAGCTCACAGCAAACTCCAGCTCTTGGACTTAAGCCATTCTCTTGCCTCAGTCTCCCAAATAGCTTAGACTACAGGCACCTGCCACAACACCCAGCTATTTTTTTGTTGCAGTTCGGCCAGGGCCAGGTTCAAACCCACCACCCTTGGTATATGGGGCCAGCACCCTACTCAATGAGCCACAGGCGCCACCTTTCTTTTTCTTTTTTAAAAATTATTATTGTTCCAGGTTAATTTGAGGATACAAAGAATTAGGTTACAGTGTTTGCATTTGTTAGGTAGAGTCCCTCTTATAATTGTGTCCCACTCCCAAGAGGTGTGCCATATACCCTAACATTGTGCCCATTAAGTGAGCACACACACTTTCTGCTTCCTGTTCCCCTTTTTCCCCTCCCTCACCCCCCCCCCACTTTGAACTGATTTGAGTTTTTCTCTTATGTAGGCATGTATTAGATCATCTACTGGCTTCATACTAGTATTGAGTACATTGGATTTTTTTTTTTTTGTAGAGACACAGTCTCACTTTATCGCCATTGGTAGAGTGCCGTGGCGTCACACAGCTCACAGCAACCTCCAACTCCTGGACGATTCTCTTACCTCAGCCTCCTGAGTAGCTGCGACTACAGGTGCCCGCCACAACGTCTGGCTATTTTTCTGTTTTGCAGTTTGGCCAAGGCCGGGTTTGAACCCGCCACCTTCGGTATATGGGGCCGGCGCCCTACTGGATGAGCCACAGTCGCTGCCCTACATTGGATTTTTGTTTCTCCATTCTTGTGATACTTTACTAAGAAGAATGTATCTAAACACTTTAAATAAAATTGCTTTATATGTTACATAATCATTGCAGTGCTTCAGTTAAGGACATAATCCACAAAGCTAAAAGCAACCTTCTGAACAGAAGATATTGCATACTATGAATTTGTCAAAGGGATAATCACCAGAATTTACAATGAGCTCAAGCATTATCAATAAGAAAAGAGCAAATATGGCTTGGCACCTGTTGCTCAGCGGCTAGGGCACTGGCCACATACATCAGGGCTGGTGGGTTTGAAACCAGCCCTGGCCTGCTAAAGAACAACGACAACTATAACAAAAATTAGCTGGACATTGTGGTGGGTGCCTGTAGTCCCAGCTATTTGGGAGGCTGAGGCAAGAGAATAACTTAAGCCCAAGAGCTTGAGGTTGCTGTGAGCTGTGACGCCACAGCATTCTACCAAGGGCCACATAGTGGGACTCCGTCTCAAAAAAAACAAAAGAAAAAAGAGCAAATAACCCCATTAAAAACTGGGGAAGTGGCTCGGCGCCTATGGCTCAGCAGGCTAAGGCACCAGCCACTTACACCTGAGCTGGCGGGTTTGAATCCAGCCCAGGCTCGCCAAACAACAAAGATGGCTGCAACCAAAAAATGGCCGGGAGTTGTGGCAGGCACCTGTGGTCCCAGCTACTTGGGAGGTGGAGGCAAGAGACTCGCTTGAGCCCAGTAATTGGAGGTTTCTGTGAGCTGTGATGCCACAGCACTCTGTCCAGGGTGACAGCTTGAGGCTCTGTCTCAAAAAAAAAGAAAAAAAACAAAACAAAACTGGGGAAGTGGGTAGCACCTGTGGCTCAGTGGTTATGGTGTCAGCCCTATATCAAAGGTGGTGAGTTTGAACCTGGCCCCGGCCAGCTAAAACAGCAGTGACAACTGCAACAAAAATAGCTGGACATTGTGGTAGGCGCCTGTAGTCCCAGCTACTTGGGAGGCTGAGGCAAGAGAATTGCCTAAGCCCAAGAGTTGGAGGTTGCTGTGAGCTGTAATGCCATGCTGTGAGCTGTAATGCCATGGCACTCTACCAAGGGCAACAAAATGAGACTCTGTCTCAAAAACAAAAACAAACAAAAAAAAACAACTGAGCAAGACACATGAATGGAAACTTTTCTCACAAGGGCAGAAGAATGGCCTATAAACACATGACAAAATGTTCACCATCCCTAATTATCAGGGACATGAAAATCAAACTCCTGGCTCGGCACCTGTAGCTCAAGCGGCTAAGACACCAGCCACATACACCAGAGCTGGCAGGTTCAAACCCAGCCCGGACCAGGTAGACAACAATGACAACTGAAACAAAAAAATAGCCAGGCATTATGGTGGACACCTATAGTCCCAACTACTTGGGAGGCGGAGGCAAGAGAATTGCTTAAACCCAGGAGTTGGAGGTTGATGTGAGCTGTGATGCCACAGCACTCTGTCCAGGGCGACAGCTTGAGGCTGTGTCTCAAAAAAAAAAAACTCCTTTGAGATACCACCTAACTCCAGTTATAATGGGCCATATCACAAGGTCCCCCAAACCAGCATTTGCTAGCATGGGTAAGGAAACAAGGGAACACTCATGCACTGTTGATGGGACTGCAAACTAGTACAGCCTCTCTGGAAAGAAATATGGAGATTCCTCAAAGAACTAAAAGTAAACCTACCATTTGACCCTGCAATTCCACTACTAGGCATTTACCCAAATGAAAAAAGACGTTTTGCCACAGGGACATTTGCACTATAATGTTCACTGCTGTTCAGTTCACAATTGCAAAGATGTGGAAACAACCCAAGTACCCATCAACACATGAATAGATTAGTAAATGGTGGCATATGTATGTATTCATCCCTAATGGTGGTATATGTATGTATTCATCCCTAAAAAACCATGGAAATTTTGCATTCTTTGCAAGAACCTGGATGGATTTAAAGAACATTTGCTTAAGAAAAGTGTCACAAGATTGAAAAAGCAAGCAAGTATTCAATTCCAATTTGATGCTAGGACATTAATAATCACAGACCCAGGGTGGCGCCTGTGGCTCAGCGAGTAGGGCGCCAGCCCCATATACCGAGGGTGGTGGGTTCAAACCCGGCCTTGGCCAAACTGCATCAAAAAATAGCCAGCTGTTTAGCCGGGCGCTGTGGCGGGCGCCTGTAGTCCCAGCTACTAGGGAGGCTGAGGCAAGAGAATCGCTTAAGCCCAAGAGCTGGAGGTTGCTGTGAGCAGTGTGACGCCACGGCACTCTACCCAGGGCGATAAAGTGA